>PISX010003576.1:0-49677 GCA_004024625.1 Mellivora capensis
CCCCACCCCCCTTTCCTGACCCCTCTCCCCCCAGCAACCCTCAGTTTTTTGTGTGAGATTAAGAGTCACTTATGGTTTGTCTCCCTCCCAATCCCATCTTGTTTCTTTTATTCTTTTCCTACCCCCCAACCCCCCATGTTGCATTTCCACTATAACTGAACTTTTAAAACCCTAACAGCATATCCATACCCTTGAGGAACTCTTCTTCCTAATTTGTTTACTGACTTTCTGAATGGAAATGGCAGCAGTTAGAGAAGCAGACACAAATTTTAATCTTAGCTTTGTGTTTTATACTATTCCTAGCTTTATTTGTTCTTAGTTTCCTTCTCTGTAAAATAAGGATTACAGCACTCCGTTTTCCAGAAATTCTTGCTATTTCCAAGAAATTGTCATCCAAAGTCTGTTCTCTTTTCCCCTCCTTTGATTAAATCAGTCTGTTAAGTTTGAAAGCCAGGAGAATTAAAAGTGCTAGAAAATATGTGTTCCAGAAAAATCGAGAACATAGAGCATTGCTTGGGAAAGCATGCTAGATACGGATTGGATATTTACACAGAATAACCTAATTACTTAGACTGCATTTTGGAGGTTTTGTTTTTGTTTTTGTTTGTTTGTTTGTTTGTTTTTTTTTGTTGTTTTTTTTACTGCATTTTTGAAGTTTATACTCTCCAGATACTTTTTTTCAGATAAATAAAAGACCTTACATGTTTTGGAACTTATTTTTAGAAGATACCAATATTTTATTACCGCATTTTTATTTTGTCAAAATATTACTTCAAAAGGCTTGGTTCATTTCTGACCTTTAAATACAATAGCACTTTTTCTTGATAGTCTTAGTATAAAAGTAAACCATATTTATTATAGAAATGAGGGTCCTGGAGAACAGTTCAAAGAGGAAAGTGTGTTTTATTCTCTCCTTAATCTTGCTTTGTTGAGAATTGAAGAGGTGAATATTTCCATAAGAATCCATTTCTATTTCTGGAATAGAGTAAGGTGATGACTGTTAACAACGGTTATGAAAGTCAAGTTGTATGTGGGTACAGATAAAGGTTAAATTAATTTTGAACCCCTAAAGAATGAGTAGTATATGTGTCCAAATCCCTTGTGAGCTTGGTGGGGACTTATTAAAAATGAGAACTGTGCTTTATTTTCCTCTGTAGTCCAAATACCCAAGTCATTGCTTAGCATATAGTGGCTGCTTACTCTTCAATATCACCTAGAGAAGGAGAAACTCTCTGCTTCTCGTTTAGGGAGGAGAGTCTAAATTTCTAGCCTCATGTGTATGCATGGAAGTTCTCCCTGTGTTACCACACCCCTGTCCACATGGGTAGCCAATCTGAACACAAAGAAAACTCCCCTTTAATAAAATCAGCTGAAGGTTTTCTCATATCCTACAGTAGAAAGCTCCTCATGGAGCCCTCTGAAGCTTCCCTCGAAGGGGTCAGCTAAAAAGCAGCCATGTCAGACTGACTGGCAGGGAATTAGCAGTTCTCAGATCTGAGAAGGTTGAAGTTGTAGCTGTTCCTCTAGTGTGTTTACAGCTAGCCTGTCACCAAGGGAGTCCACTGTTGTTACAAACCTAATTAGGTCTGTTAAAACAGTCAGTGAGAGGAGATGTTGCCTTGAAAAATCCCTGCTTGGCCAGTGTGTTTGGAAAGGCTTCCTGATGGAGGAATAGTATGAGATCCAGCACTGGCTGGAGAAGTACACAGCGATTCTCTGCATTCGATGCTTGGAGGAGTACAGGGTTTTCATAAGATAGTCCATAAGTGTGTGTCATGAACATTCTCCAACATAGGTTGCTGGAGATGTGAACACATGTAAACAGAGGACATGGACATAGGCTCTGCAGTGTCACAGATGGGCTGGCTCCTGTGCTAGGCACTTTACTTTCTTAACTCATTGATTTTCCATAGGTTTCAGGCAAATGGTCTTATTTCCACTTCGCAGATGAGGAAACAAAGGCTCAGAGAGGTTAAATTGAGGTCACACAGTTTGAAGGGGTCCCAACATCTTCCCCACCCTTGAGAAGCTCATCACCAAGATGAATCTACATAGATGCAAAGAGATTTACAAGTCCCCATCTCAGGCTCACTTGCTCACTGAGAGTGGTATATCCTGGCTGGCAGAGTCGGTGTAAGGGCCATCTGTGCCATTGGGCATTTATCCTTTCTAAGCATCCCCTGAAGGGATAAGGAGAGGCTGTTCACTGGGGATTCTCCAATGAGAGCTTCCTTAGGTAGGCACTGCAAAGATGGGAGTGGTAGATGAGACCTTAAGCCTCAAAGAAGTTTCTTTTTCAAGATCTGGGAAAACCTCAAAGAGAAGGACTCCTTTAAGCCCATCAGTAGAATTCAAAGCAGCAGGGCTCCAGTGGCAGAGTGATTGTGACATTTGTTGTGGGGGCAAGAGCTTTTGACATTTGTTTCTTTTGAAGCAACAGCAGTGCTTTTGAATCATCAACAGTGCTTTTTCTTGAGGGCACAATTCTTAAAAACTGGCTCCAGAGGAAATAAGAAAGGACCTCTGGGTCCTTTGGCAAAAGAGACGGGAACTGGATAAAACATTGTTCTGTGAGCATTTGGTGAGGCCCTATGGAGGGGATAGAAAGATGAAGTAGACTGAGTCTCTGTTCTCACACTCGATCATTTCATTGTTGAGATAAAACATACACAGTCCAGGGGGCGCCTGGGTGGCTCAGTGGGTAAAGCCTCGGCTTTCAGCTCAGGTCATGATCTCAGGGTCCTGGGATTGAGCCCCACGTTGGGCTCTCTGCTCAGCGGGGAGCCTGCTTCCCCCTCTCTCTCTGCCTGCCTCTCTGCCTACTTGTGATCTCTCTCTCTCTGTCAAATAAATAAATAAAATCTTTAAAAAAGAATGTTTAAAAAAAAAAAAAAGAAACATACATAGTCCAGAATGCCTCAGTTCTGTTGGAAAGCCACTCCTTTAAACTCCCAAAGCAGTGTATTTCAGAGAAGTTATTTCCTACTGAGGCATCAGGAAAGGCTTCCTGGAGGAGGAAACATTTTGGGTATTTGATCTGGGTTTAAAGATTATAGGACCTGGAGACTTATAAAAGGATCATAAAGTGTGTCAGGTGGGTTCTAGAATTGGGAGGGTGGGGAGAAAGCAAAAGTGAAACATGCAAACAAGAGAAATGCATATTCAAAGAGAGTATATTAAAGTAATAATAATATCATTAAACTATTAAGCTATATTAGTTATGAAACTATTAAATTACTGAGTAAATAACTTGAGTAAATAACTCAAAATAGGACGGGAAATAACGCTTGGTTTTCCCTCAGCACTTACTTTGTTCCAAGAATGATGTTAACTTTTTCATAGGCATGCTCTCATTCAATACAGAATCCCAAGAGGCGGGTATTATTATTTCCATTTCACTGAGGAGGACAGTGAGGCCTAGAAAGGTGAAGTAACTTGCTCAAATCACACAAAAGTAGCAGAGTCATCACTGAAGCCCAGACAGTCTGACTGCAAAATCCTAATGTTTAACCACATAACACTGTACTGCTTCAAAACATAGTCCATTGTTGCTGGAATATTGGCCAAAAGCAGGAAATAATACTGAAAAACTAGTAGCAATTATTATTATTTTTAAGATTTTATTTATTTATTTGACAGACAGAGATCACAAGTAGGCAGAGAGGCAGGCAGAGAGAAAGGGGGAAGCAGGCTCCCCGCTGAGCAGAGAGGCCAATGCGGGGCTTGATCCCAGAACTCTGGGATCACGATCTGAGCTGAAGACAGAGGCTTTAAGCCACCCAGGCACCCCCTTGTAGTAATTATTAAAACTGTCTCCTCCAATGAGTATTTTCAGTGCAAAGGTGCTGGGCAAATTACTTTGATCTAACTTAACCCCTACCACAATAGTGGAAGTGTCGTTAATCTCATTTTAAGATGAGTAAACTGAAAGAATAACTAACCTGATAAAAGGCTATTAAGGAAATAATAAATCCGAGCTTTGAATCAATATATCAGTAACCTCCACCCTTCCATTACATTGCTTCCCAAAACTAAGACCAGATGATAAGAGCCTTGAAAGCTAAGCCAGGAAGTTTGAGTTTATCTGTAGCCAACATGGGAATATTAACATTTTGTGATGTGGCTTCATCAAGGGCTTTTTTTTTTTTTTTAAAGATTTTATTTATTTATTTGACAGAGATCACAAGTAGGCAGAGAGGCAGGCAGAGAGAGAGGGGGGAAGCAGGCTCCCCGCTGAGCAGAGAGCCTGATTCGGGCTGGATCCCAGGACCCTGGGATCATGACCCAAGCCAAAGGCAGAGACTTAACCCACTTGAGCCACCCAGGCGCCCCTCATCAAAGGCTTTTGATTGGTTAACCCGGAACTGCCATTGGAGAGAAAATGGGTTATAGAATAGAAAATCAGAACAGAAGGACCAGCTATGGGATTACTGCCTTAGTCCACAGAAGAGGTCTTATCTTAGTGACATGTATGGTTGAGGTAGGTGGTCCTGAAAGCTCAAAGAGAAAGGAACTGTGTAGTATTGAGTTTGGTAATGGTTAAGGTGCTCTTTAGTGCTTTGAAATCTGGATCTTTTATTAGAGAAGGAAGCTGCACATAGTGAAATCTGCTGGCCAGGCGGCCACTTGAGCTAGCTATTTAGCATGTAGACAACTGGGAGCTATGATTACCAGACCCTGGGCTGCAGCTGCAGCCACCCAGAATTAGCCTGGCCAGATGGTGATGGGTGACTGGCTGTTCTCCATGGATTTCAGGGGAGAGCATAATACATATTCCAAGTGAGAGGCACATGGCTTCCCATGAACACAGAAAACCTGTGTTGTGAGTTTCTGATTCTGTTGACGTACTTCATCTCATGTTGTCTGAGTTACATCAACTCAGGTCAATAAAATGCTTTATACAAATCAGATTTTTTTTTTTTTAATGAGGCCATCTGCTGGGTAGTCTGCATTTGTATCCTAATATCGAAAAAAGTCCCTCTAGCAGGTTAAAAGCTGAAAATCTCACTGCTGGTACAGTGTTAGTTGGCACTATTTATAGCATGGTAGAACAGCCACTGTGATTACAACTTAATTCTTGGGTGACAAGAGACAGGATATTAATTAGATCTTCAGGATACTAGTAATGACCATTTACTTATCCCAGGCATTTCCCCACATGTAATAGGTATGAATTCTCAGCATCATTTACATGGGGTATACACTGTTGGTAAGAGTATAAATTGATTTACCTTTGGATAACTGTTTAGTAGTACCTACTAAAGTGAATACATATATGTAGGTTTGTTTTGAATATATGTAATGTATTTGTATGGAATTACATACAATGTATATATGTATATTATGTGTTATTCTTATATATAACTGTATATAAATATATCCAAGTAATTCTATTCTGATATGGGTATTTCCCAAAGACACAAATAAGTATGTGTAACATACTGTGACAGCCCATTTATAAAACCACAAATGCCCATCAGTAGTATGATGACATTTTGTTGTATTTACCCAGTGGACCACTTGGAGCAAAAGGAATGAACAAACTAGGAGTTCACACAGCATTGATGAATTTCATGCAAAAAATGCAACAAAAGAAATGAGATACAAAAGAGAATATAGTATATAATTCAATTTAAAAAATCTATGGTCTTAGAAGTCAAGACAGTAGCTAACTTTGGTGGGAAGAGCATAGTGGGATTCTGATCTAGGAACTGCGTAGATGGGTGCATTCATTCTGTAAGAATTCATTGAGCTGTTTTACCCTTTTTTGTGTATATGTATATGTCCAGAAATTTGCTTTCGAAAAGGCAGTGTATGAAAAGGACCAGGAGAGGCACAGATGGGAACAGTAGCACAAACTAAATACTGTTAACAAATTAATTGGGCATAAATTGTAAAATGTTATTCAAATGTAGAATATCACATATGCTGAATCTAAAATAGATTTTAGTGGCCCCATCACTGGGTTTTAACATGACTTCTAAGAAATTCCACAAATCTCAAATCTGTCACAATACTCGTTATATCATTCAAGATGCTCGATACTAAGCCATAACAACAAAATATAGCACATCCTCAGAAAAACTGTGATAGAAGCAGAATGGGAGTTCCTTCTCTCTTTTCCCTCTATCCCCAGGTTCCAGAATTCAGAGCCCTAATCTCTCTCTTTGGGTCTGTCCAGAATGTTTTATTCAGGCTGCACATTTTGCCACAATTAGGTAGCCTGTTTAGCATTAGTAGCCTGAGTCAGCCCATTTCATATCAAATGAAACGGGTCTATATTTAAAAGAAGGAATTCATAATGTACCATGCATAATCTAGGAACTTAATCATTAGGTTGAGAGTTCCAGGCCCTAGTCCCCCTGACATGCCTGTTCTCTCTGGCTTTGACTCACAATCATGTGTTTTCAAAATGGACAAGAGAATGAGCTTAAAAGCAAAATTGCTGGTGACTAAGAATAGGAGCCAGCAGCCCTGGGAGGAATGCAGGGCTCTGGTGCTTGGGAAGAAAGCCGTGGAAGCTGTATTCCTGCAGAATAAGTATGGGATTAGGGGATCGATGTGACCTCTAAGGAACTGGATTCCCCAGAGCTGGTGTCTGAATCCAGTACAATTAAATGACCTCGCCATATTTGTTTGTGGCTTGTGATTGAAAACAAGTATGGTATGGCTTTATTTTCTTCTTTTATTTATTATAATGTCATGAGAGGCAAGATTTGCTGTTTTCTCATGTTTCCTGCTGCATCTCCAGCATTTATTCAATAAGCTGTACTATACTAACTGCTCAATACATTTCTTATTTGAATGATTTGAATATAATCGATGAGTCAAATCCAATCTAAAGGTGATCTCAGCTATTCCGGTCCTTACACAAATGAGCCTGGGAGAACACGATGCCTGTTTAAGTAAACAAATTCAAAGACTCTTTACTATTTAGCAAACTGGCTTCAGAGTTCTTAATTCACAACCTATTTAAATATTAAAAATAATAGCCACTAATAATTGAGAGTTTACTATGTGTGAGCTACTAACCTGGTCCCTTACCTATATTTTAATTTAGTTAAATAGTTATCACAATGATCCAATCAAGTAGCTGCTCTGCTTAGACCTATTTGACAGGTGAGAAAACTGAGGCCCAGGGAGATAAGTTGCCCCAAATGGCATAGATGGGATCTATGGGATCAAACAAGATTTGAACCCAGGATCTAAAATAGATTAATAAGTATATGAAAAATAGTGTAATCATTAACCAAACTGCTCTGATGACCTTTGCCCCATCATCATGATGTAGTGATTTTGGAGAAAATGGAACAAATTTGATCTTAATCTGAATAATTTCTTAAATCAGAATCCAGTCTCCAAAATGTAATGTGGTACATTTCTTGAGGAGAAGACTGTGCCTCTCAGGACTAGTAAGGGTCGATTGCATGTCTTGGGGCTGGCCTGGCTCATACCTGGTCCTGGAGCAATTAGTATTGTCCATTGTCAATCACTAAAGCGTCTCTGTACAGTAAATCATATGGTTACCCTGTTACCCTGTGAACCAACTTCTGTTTGCCAGAAATGTCCAAACCTTCACAATCAAAGCTCAAGTGTCTAGAATGGAGGCTAGATCAAGGATGAAACTGATTTCTTTATCTGACCCTGGACTCGCAGGAACAAGTTCTTGACCAGAAACAAATTGTCCAGGCACCTCTGGGTTTCCCCCACAGAAGTGGTCTCAGTTTCTCCAAGCAGCCACCTCTCCTACCTTCTCCTTATTAAAGAAGGGAAGTAAATGCCACAGCCCAGCCTTCTGAAATCAAATGGCATATCAGGAGGACATTGTGTACCTTTTTTTCAGGGCTGAGGACATCCCTGCAGATATTTTAGCCTCAATTTGGGCTGGCTGAGCTGAGAGAATCCTGGGATCTGGCACGTGTAGCCTCAGCTGTACCCGGTGTTGTCAGGCAGCTCAGTGACCCTTTCTGGGCTCCAAAGTTCCTCTTAGCCCTCAGGAGCCTTTTATCTAGCAAAGTCACCTTTGGAAAAGCCATCCTGGGGCCCAGTTATTCTTGTTGATGGGACTGATCAGTCTCCTGCAGGTTCTTCAGGTGAATTCTTCTGGAACACATGACTTCAGGAACAGAGCTCTACATGGGAGTTAAGTCCCTTGTAAAAATAGTGGAGGATCTTGTAATTTTGAGTGTTAAAAATATTCCTCAAGCTTGAGCAAAACAAACAAGAAACCAACCCTTAAGTCTAGGTTCAGATTCCTGTGTGAGATATATGACTGGATCCATGATTTCAAATGACGTCATTTGGATCTGAATTTCCATCTCCATATTTTGGCTCTTCTTTCCTGTATTTGTAACAGAGTTTTACCACATGCAGCCACAGTGATCACAACCAGGTCTGAGCTTCTGTGATTCTTCTTGAGACTTTCTGCCCAAGACCTTAGAAAGAGAGAGACTACTTCTCTCCCAGAGTGTATGTCAGTCCACAAATAAATGTCTTAACCAAAGTAAGGGGTAAAGAGATGGTGATCACTTAAAAAGTATTGTGATATGCTAGTCGCAGTTCAATACTTCATTTACTTGTTTTAATTCATTTAATCTTTCCATGAACCCCATGAAAGAGGAATTATTATTACTATATCCATTTTACAGATACGGAAACTGAGGTACAGAGATACAGAGATAAGTAACTTGTTCAAGGTCATATAGCTTGTAATTGGCAAGCTGATATTTGAACCCAGACAGTCTAGCTATGGAACACATGCTCTTGACAGTCCACTGTACTATAGAAGCAGGTAACAGACAGCTGGTATATGATGGATAGCATATAATAGATGAAGAAGAAACAATTTTCTAAAATAAAACTTTCTGTTCAGAAAGAGAATTAATAGTAATAGAGACCCACTGATCTTGTCCTCTAGATTTAGTTTACATTTGTATAGGTTGCTGAACTCTGATCCTTCATCATTGTTGTAAGGGAAGAATTGGTTTAGATGAGGGTCAGAAATACACAACACACAGGGTACTGCCAACCTTAAGCCCGTGCTGTTCCCATGGCAGACATTACTAATCGATCGCCACACTATTTGTCCTTTAATTCTGGATGCAGCCTCATGATCCTTCTCAATACATGAATCCAGGCAGCCTTACAAGTTAGACAGAGTTTACTAGTGAAAATGAAACCTATTGCCATCCTAGGGTTAAAATATTTCTAAGAACATTTCCAAGGTTAATGTTTCAGAATTCTTCTGAGGCTGCCAAAATGAAAGACTTTTAGGTAACAAAGCATAATGACGGAAGTTTATTAGATGTTCATGAAAAGTACAGTTCTAGGAATTCTTGAAGAGTTCCCGCATCTATATTCCATGTCATCCTGTTGTTTCTCATTCTCTTCCAATAAGAACAGAAATAGTGATAACATACCATATACCTCTCCTAATATGCTCAGATGCATTTACAGCAACTCTCTAAAGTGCATTCCATCAGGACCACTGAGACAGGCCAGCAGTCTAGAAGGATCCTAGGGCTCAAATATAAAGCCACCTAAGTATTTTTTACCCTCTTGAAAAAAAATTCTTTACAGGGCATGAACCTGTTCTTGGAGGCTTGGGTAGTACACTCTCCCACTTTTGTTATGAAGAAGTTGAAACTCAGAGAGGTTAAGACATTTTTCTGAAGTCACACAACTGAAAGTAACAGAGTTGGGTCCTAGACCTCAAGTGTCTAGCAACAAATCAATGAATATCTAGTGAGGTTTTTCAGTCCAGGCTATGTGCTAGAAGCTAAGGGTTTGGAAAAGCCTTAAGCCAGTATGTCTATCCTGCCGTATGCTTTCTAATTGTCAAGATCTGAAGAATAGAAAACACTGATGAGATAAAAAGTAGGTTCTCTATGAATTCTGAAGTTATCTTTAGCTAGTAGACATCCTGGGGGTCATGTTTCCATCCTCTTCGGGGTGTGTTCCCTTTCAAAACATGTAGATCTAGATCAAAGATATGTTCAAAGGATATCTATCTAGAATAAAAAGTTTCAGAACACACCCTATGGAAAGAGAGGAAGCAGAAGGGTGAGTTTTCTTTCTGGGGCTCATGAAATCTTCTCTCTCCTCCCGCCTTAGGAATTTGAGGCTTATGATTCTCTGGACTTGGTGCTCTCTTCCTCACCCTTCCTTACTGGCTACTCTGACTCACCCTTCACATTCAACCCCAAGGTCCCTTCCAGAAGAAGGTGCTCACTGATGACCACCCCTACCCCTGCACTCAGGTTTAGTTAACCTTATGCTTGTGCGGTTTTGTACAGCTCATCTGTGTTATAATCCTGCAGTAACCGATCATTTAATGAATGTCTTTCATGATATGGAGAACAAAGGCAGAAGAAATGTTAGGAAAAAATTAAATATCCTTACAACTTTTAGCCCATTGAAGAGTCCTTGAGAGTGGAGTGACCTTCCTCTAGGAGCTTAACTGCCTTAATGTTGATACTCTGCTAAGGGCAAAAGGCAGCTTTAGCTTTACATTAGCCCAACTTCCAGAGTACTGTAAGTCTCCTTTAATATATAAAAATTCCTTTGGGAACTTCTTTTCTCTCTGCCCCCAAAGATATATGTTAACAATCATCCTACAAGCTTATGGCCCACTGATACACATCTGAAGGGTTTCATGACTAAGGTTTTACTAGACAGCAGTAATGACCTTTTCTTAACATCAGCTAGCCCTTCAAGGTCCTGGAAACCTTGACTCCAAATTCCCCTGGAGACTTACATTATTCCCTAACCCCCTCCCAACTTGTAAGTATATAATCAGCCACTCCTCACAACCCCAGTACAGCCCTTTCTGTCCATGGGTCCTGTCCCCATGCTTTAATAAGACCACCCTTTTGCACCTAAAATGTCTCAGGAATTCTTTCTTGACCATTCATTCCTGAACTCCCAACATTTTCTCATCATCACACACTGGAATGCAAACCCCTTCGTGGTTAAAGTAGTCTGTCCCTTCTCCTGTTGTATCCCTAGGCTTTAGTTCAGTAGTTTGCTAAGAGTATCTCCTCACTGTGTGTATTAAGGAGAGAAGGAAAACAGACATGTGTACACCTTCAGGTCTTATCCTTAATAGTATTTATGAAAATGAGACTAATACTTACTGAGCCATTATGTCCCAGGCTTGTCTCATTTCCCTGAGATGTAGATTTCACCATCCCTTTTTTGTAAATAAGAGGTCAAAACCCAGAAAGGTATTGTAAGTTGCCTAAAGTCACTCAGCTATTAGGTGATACATTGAAGATTTAAAGTCCGTCTGATTCAAAGGTTTGTTCTGGAGTCTCTGGTATCCAAGAGCAGGGTTTCTCAATATTGGCTTTATGGGGCTGCAGAATTCCTTGTGGAGTCTCCTAGGTGCACCGTAGTATGTTTAACAACATACTCAGATACCAGTAGAACCTCCCCCACACCAGTTGTGACAACCAAGAATCCTCCCAGACATGGCCAAATATCTCCTAGGGGACAAACTTATCTCTGACTGAGAACCACTACCTTAATCAGCTATATCCTTAAAAAAGCAAATTAAAATTCACACGTTCTCAAAAAATAGGTTTTTTCCCCTAAGCCTTAAATTTGCCTTAACCTTGCTTTTCTGAATTCAAATTAAGGGAACTTTCAAATCTGGTGAACTCTTCATTGGTTATAATCTTATCTCTTACTAGACTTTTCAGAAATTTAACAGACTCTACCCCCAGCCTCCTGTCATCTTTGAATGTGAAAAGAAAGAGAATGGCCTTTATTTCAAGGGAAGGCAAACTCAAAAGTGATGGCTCACACTTAAAGGGGGAAGTTTTGATTTGCTATCAGTTTAGCCCTTTTTTGTTCCTAGCAACTATCCAAAGATAGTTGTAGAATTAAATGTGTTATTAAGTTTTGTCTTTTCCATCTAATTTTATATACTTATTTTCATTCACTGCCAAGGGGAGGGTTTGGGTTTTTTTGTTTTTGTTTTTGTTTTTTTTAAAGCTGAAATGCTTATTAAGACATTTTCTAAACAAACTGTATTAAAATGAAGAGATGGTCTATAGTAACAGAGAAATTGGTGACACCTGGTGGTGGACTGTATAAACTGCTTAGAGTTTAAACAGGGTTATTATTATTATTTAAGAATAATCTGTGCTATTTCAGTCAAGTACTATGAAGTATTTTTGGCTCACAGCTGTTTTAATGAGGAGGGCAGGAGCATATAATTGCAAAGGGTTTAACTGTGGAATTTAGAATAGCTAATACAAGCCCCCCCTCGCCTGTGTAAAAGCTTTGTGCAGGGAGGAACAGAGAGCAGAGTCATATCCATCTGCTTAAAAGAGCTCCATCAGAACAGTATTTGGCTCTTATAATCTGAAAGTGGGCCACGGGTGGCCTTAGAATGTAGACCACCAGGGGAGGATATGATAGCAACCATCAGGGGGCATCCAGAGAGGTGGAAGATGGATGCTACTTGCCTGGTATGGCAAGGATATAGTCAAGAGACAGACCAGGTATACCTAACAGCCATCATCATAGCTACCTTTCATTAGCTCCTCTGCTGAAGTCAGCCTGAAGTATTCAGGTGATTGTCTCAGTTGTGTGTGTGTATGGGTGTGTGTGTGCAGGGAGATGGTGGTCATTAGAGGTCACTTCACTAGTCCCAGGCACTGAGAATGCAAACTGGCTGACTCAGAGGTAAATGCCTCTCTCGCATTTGCAGAGCATCTACAGAACTCAGGATTTTGCATCCCAGGCTGACTGATAATTGGTATTTCCCTGCAGTCACTCCTGGCCCTGCCTCTTGCTGATGAGCATTTCCTTTGACTCCTTGTAGTTGCTAGAATTAGTTCCTCTAGGACATGCTTGGAAAACTTGCTACTGGAAGACGGTTTAATTCCAGGAAGGGGGCTGAGCCCCTAATATGTGCCTATCACCATCCAGTGTCTGGGCTATAAAGACAACTGAGACACAGGCCTATGCTTAGGAGTACAAAGTCCAGGGGGGAGACAGTGATCATATCAGTCATGGGTTCCATGCTATGGAGACAGAGAACAAAGTGCACAAGGCACACGGAGGAGGACAGGGCCAATAGAAGCTGCCACGCCTGGAAGTCCTTGCAGTTTCCATTCTCCTTGAGTATGGTTTAACCAGAGTCCTAGGAGTGGTTGTACCTTTGGGACACTGTTCATCTGAGGGCTCTTATAATCTGGGTAGCCTTAACCCAAGTTTTCTCTCTCTCTCTTTTTATTTATTTATTTTTAAAGATTTATTTATTTATTTATTTGAGAGAGAGACAGTGAGAGAGATCATGAGAGGCGAGAAGGTCAGAGGGAGAAACAGACTCCCCATGGAGCTGGGAGCCCGATGCAGGACTCTATCCTGGGATTCTGGGACTGTGACCCGAGCTGAAGTCAGTTGCCCAACCAACTGAGCCACCCAGACACCCTCTCTCTCTCTTTTTAAGTAATCTCTCTGCCCAACATGGGATTTGAACTCATGACCCCAAGATCAAGAGTTGCATGCTCCACTAACTGAGCTAGCCAAACATCGCTAGCCAGACATCCCAATCCAGGTATTCTCTTGTCACTCAAACTCCTTCACCCTCCTGATCTTGTACTTTCTGTCTGGGGCCTCGATTCCTAGTCTTTAAAGGCCACTTTCTCGGCCTTACTCAAGTCCAAGATGATAGCTTCCTTCCTTATGTCTCATTTAACAATAAATAGAAATATTGGAAACAACCTAAATGTTTGACCATAAGAATTTGGTTAAATAGATCATGGACTAATATGCAATAACAAAAAATGGGAACATAGAAAATTTCTTGGAAAAAGAGTCATCATATTTGGTTAAGTGAAAACTTCAAATTATAAAAGGGTATGCGTAATATTTTCCAGTGGCCACAACCATTAATTGCTGCTTTTGGATGAAACCAGAAATTACCCCAGGAAAGTACTGAGTAGGGGGAAGATCATATATGGTAGGGTTCCAAATACACAACACACACACACATACACACACAAAATGGAATGAAAGACTTATGAAATATTCACCAAAATATTACCAGTGATCACCTCTGGGTACCCATAAACATGTAATGTTTTATAACCTAGAAAAGTTTATTTATAAAATCCATCCTCAAGGTAATCCAGAAAAGGATAGTCTTTTCAACACATGGTGCTGGAAAAACATTTACATGCAAAAAAAATGAATCTAGACACTGACTTACACTTTGTACAAAATTTAAGTCAAAACGGATCAGAGACCTTAATATAAGATGGAAAATTATATAACTTCTAGAAGGGGACATAGAAGAAACTCTAGGTGACTTGGGGTAGAGTGATGACTTTTTTAGATACAACTCTAAGAACACCATGAAAGAAAAAATGGAAAAGTTGGACAAAAACTTATTCTCTGTGAAAGATACTATTAAGAAAATGAAAAGGTGACTCACAGACTGGGAGAAAATATTTATAAAACATATATCTGACAAAGGTCTTATAACCAAGAAATATTTTTAAAAAATTCTTAAAACTTGAATTAAAAAAAAATTAAAATTGTATAGACACTCAGCCAAGGAAGAGATGCATATGGAAAATGAGCATAGGAAAAGATGCTAAAGGTCAGATGTAATTAGAGAATTGCAAATTAAGACAGCAGTGAGTAGCACTATATACCTATTAGAATGGCTAAAATGCAGAATGGACAACATCCTAAGCTGGTAAGATGTAGAGAAACAGGAAATCTCAATCATTGATGGTAGAAATACGAAACTATATAGCCACTCTGGAAGACAGTTTCTACTTATAATCTACTACTTATAATCTCTATCCTGGAAGAGAATTCGTCATTGTCTTACAAAGCTAAACCTAATACACTATACAATGAAACAAATGTACCCTAAATATTTACCCAAATGAGCTGAAAACATGTATACATACACAAAAAAATTGCCCACATATGTTTATAGCAGGTTTATTCACAATTGCCAAACACTGGGAGCAATCAAGATGTCCTTCAATAGTTGAATGGATAAACTGTGCTGCCTCCATTCAAGGGAATATTATTCAAAAATAAGAAATGAGCTATCAAGCCACAAAAGACATGGAAGAAACTCAAGTGTATATTGCTAAGAAACCAGTCTGAAGAAGTTATATGCGATATGAGTTCAACGATAGGACGCTGTAGGGAAGGCAAAACTATGAAGACTCTTAAATGATCATTGGTTGCTAGGCATTCCAGAACAGTGTGGGAGAAGGATGGAAGGAGGAATAGGTAGAGCATAGGGGATTTTTTAGAGTGAAACTATTCAGTGTGGTACTAAAATGGTGTCTACATGAGGTGCATTGGTTAAAACCCATGAGAATGTGCAACAGGAAGGGTGAACCCTAATATAAACTACAGACTTTGGTAAAAATAATGTATTAATATTGGTTATCAGCTGTAACAGATGTACCGTACCAATGCAAGATGTGAATAATGGGAAGAAAAGTTTTATGGTGGAAGGAGTGGGTAGAGAGGAGGAACTATGTGGAAACTTCCTTTTCAAGTTTTACGTAAACCTAAAATTGCTCAAGTAATAAAAGTCTACTCATTTCTTAAAAAAAGAAATCTGGCTTCCAATAAACCCTTTGGAGACTCTCTTCTGACATTTGGCTCTAGCGGACAACCCATTTGGCCTCCTAGTCACTTGCGGTGAGAAATGTTCCTAACGTGTCAAGTCCCAACAGGTGGGAAATCTAGATGTCTAGTCTCTTCAAAATACTGAAGGAAGTGGGGGCGCCTGGCTGGTTCAGTTGGTAGAGGATATGACTCTTGATCTTGGGATCCTGAGTTCAAGCCCCATGCTGGGTGTAGAGCTTACTTAAAAAAAAAAATGGTTAAGGATTAATTTTTTAAAAATACCAAAGGAAGTATTGCAGCGGGAGAGGGTGTCTGGCTTTCTTGGTCGTCTTTGCTCTCATTTTTTGTACATCTTTAAATAGTTAAGTTGATGGCAGTGAAGTAAATTTCTAAGCAGGAAATCTGGCTGCTTTTGGATCCAAATGCCTTCTGAATATTTTTCAGAAGTTCAGGTAGCTTATCACTGCCATCAGCCCGAAGTGTAAGAGCCATCAGAGAATCGTCGGCCAGACGCTAACTGATGAGTTACATACACACGGAGGTAGTCTTATTAATTCCATTTACAGCTGAGGAAAATGGCACTCAAGGGCTCTGAGTAGTTTGCCCAGGGGTACACACACAGACTGGTGATCACCCTCTCTGCTCTGTTCACATAGGCTTTCCAGGAGCAGGAGTATTTCAGAATCCAGCTGTCCCACCACATGGCAACTCACTTTCTGGTTTACCTTGCCTCCTTCAACTCTCATTTTTGCATCGCAGCTTTGTCACTGTCTAAGGAGGGGTGGCCATGTCAGTGAATGTTAGGGTACCCTCTTCTTTTCTTGGGGGGAGAGAAGCACCATGGATGCTTTTTAAGATTATGCAAATAGTCCCTCTCCTAGAATTCTTGCCTTATGCTTTTGCTTGCAAATTCCTTAAAGATGAAGACTTTTCTTGGCTTTATCTTGGTTACCTGACATGCTTTAGGTGCTTAGGTTGTGCTTGGTAATCTGCTGAATGAATGAATTAATGGACTCATACCTGTGTCATAACAGATATTTCATGCTGACCTGTTGTCATTGTTTATTGAGTACACTATTTATTGAGCACCTACTGTACCCCAGGGAGCCATGATGGGGTTCAGCAGTGAACAAGATAGACAATGTCCTTGCTCAGGTGGTATTTGCATTCTATTAAAAGAGAAAGGCTATAAGCAGATTGATAAATTTTGTAGTGCATTTAACTTTTTAAATTGAATTTTTTTGAGATAATTGTAGAATCACATAAATAATACAGCGAGATTTCATGTACTCTTTCCCCAGTTTTTCCCAGTACTAACATCTTGGAAAATTATATAGTAGGATATCACAACCAGGATAGTGACATGGATACAATCCACCCATCTCTTCATGGTTTCCCCAGTTTTACTTGTATGTACTCGTGTGTGTGTGTGTGTGTGTGTGTGTGTGTGTGTATGCGCACGCACACTCATGCTTCTGTATCTACTCTATACTTAGCACATGCGTAGGCTTGTGTATCCACCACTACAGTCAAGATAGAAAACAGTTCCATCACTACAAGGATCCCGTGTGTTGCCTTTGATAACATAGCCCCTTCCCTCTTCTACCTTGTCCTTAACTTCTGGCAGTAAGTGATGTGTCCTCTTTTTCTATAATTTTGTCCTTTTTATAAGAACATTATATGATAGAATCTCACTGTATGTACTCTTCAGGGATTGGCTTTTTATTTTCACTCAGGCTTCCCTTCAGATTCATCCAAGTTGTTCTAAGTATCAGTAAGTAGCTCAATCCTTCTTATTGCTGTGTAGTAGTCAATGGTATGGATGAAGCCCAGTCTAAGAATTCACACACTGAAGAACGTTGAGGCTCTTCTCGCTTAACGGCTGTGGTGAATGAAACTGCTATGAACATTTGCATGTAAGTTTTATGTGACCATAAGTTTTTCTCTCAATATATTATTATAAAATGTTTCAAACTTACAGCAACGTTAAAACAACTTCAGTGAGTAATACCCACCACCTAGATTCAACCATTAATTTTTAATTAATAGACTCTTTTTTTAAAAGCAGTACTAGGTCTAGAAAATTGACCAGATAGTATAGAGAGTTCCCATATACCCTTCTTCTTCTGTATAATTTGCTCTATTATTAATATCTTACATTGCTACAGTATAATTGTTACAATTGATGAACCAATATTGATAGATTGTTAACTAAAGTTTGGAGTTTACATTAGGGTTCATTCTGTGTTGTACATTCTATGGGTTTTGTCAGAGGCATAATATCATGTATATACTTTTAGAGTATCATACAGAATAGTTACACCATGCTAAAAGTCCCCATGCTCCATCTTTTCATCCCTCCCTTCCTCCCCACTGGAGCTCACAGCAACCACTGATCTTTTCTTTAAATTATGTTTTCCAGCATTATGGAGATATAATTGACTTATTATGTAAGTATAAGGTGTACAATGTGATGACTTGTTACACCTATATACATTGTGAAATGATTACCCCACTAAGGTTAATTAAGACATCTGGGACCTCACATAGGTTTTAACCACTTATCTTTTTACTGTTTCTGTAGTTTTTGCCTTCTCTAGACTGTCATATAGTTGAAATCATACAATACGTACCCTCTCTAGACTGACTTCTTTCAAATCTCAATATATATTTAAGGTCCCTCCATGTATTTTGTGGCTTAATAGCCCATTTTCTTTTTATTGCTGAGTAATACTACATTGTTCAGAGGTACCACAATTTGTCTATCCATTTAACTATTGAAGGCTATTTTGGTTGCATCCCATTTGGGGCAATTATGAATAGGCTGCTATAAACATTTGTGGGCAGGTTTTGGGTGAACATACATTTTCAACTCATTTGAGGAAATACCTAAGGACACAATTACTGGATTGGATGGTAAACTAGGTTCAGCTTTGTGGGAATGTACCAAACTGTGTTCCAGAGTGACTGCTTGTTGCTCCACAACCTTATCAGCATTTGATATTATAAGTACTTTGGATTTTAATCACCAAAAGGCATGTAATGGTGTCTCATTGTTGCTTTAATTTGTAATTCCCTAATTATATTTGATGTTGAACATCCTTTCTATATACTCATTTTCCATCTGTATCTCTTCTTTAGTGAGATGTCCTTTCAGATCTTTTGCCCATCTTTAAGTGGGTTTTCTTTTTTTATTGTTGTGTTTCAAGTGTTTTTTAATATATCTTGGATACAAGCTCTTTTTTTTTAAGGTTTTATTTATTTGAGGGAGAGCATGTGCTGGGGGAAGGGAGAGAAAGAAGGTGGGAAACAAGCTCCCCACTGAGCAGGGACCCCCACGTGGGGCTCAGTCCCAGGACCCCAAGATCATGAGCTGATTTAAAGGCAGTCCCTTACCCGACTGAGCCACCAGGTGCCCTTAGTTTTGTTTTTTGTTTGTTTTTTTTTAATGAAGTCCATCTTATCAGTTTTTTCTTTCATTGATTGTGTTTTGGGGTTGTACCTAAAAAGTCATTACCAAATCCAAGGTCACTTAGAAACATTTTCTCCTATGTTGTAGAGTATTATAATTTTCATTTTTATATCTAGGTATATTGTCTATTTTAAGTTAATTTTGTGAAAGTTGTCAGGTTCTCTGTTAAGAATTTTTCTTTTTTTTGTAGATAGGGTCTAGTTGTTCTAGCGCTGTTTGTTGAAAATACTATCCTTTCTCCATTGAAATGCCTTTGTTCCTTTGTCAAAGATCACCTGACTCTTTTTTGATACTGGTCAGTTCCTGGGCTCTATTCTATTCCATTGTTCTGATTAAATATTCTTTTCTCCCATACGACACTGAAATGATTATTACAGATGTTCTTTGTCAAGTTGGAGAGGTTCCTTAGAGTTTTAATTTTTATTTATTTATTTTTAGAGAAGGTGGAGGGAAGAAAGACAGGAGAGAAAGAATCTTAAGTAGGCTCCACATCAAATGCAGAGCCTGATGTGGGGCTCGATCTCACAACCCTGAGATCATAACCTGAGCCAAAATTAAGAGTCAGACACTTAATTTACTGAACCATCCAGGAGCCCCTGCCTTAGAGTTTTTAATCATGAATGGCTGTTGGATTTTGTCAAATGCTTTCTCTGCACTGATATGATCACGTGATTTTGTTTTCTTATTTTGCTGATGTGGTGAGTTGCATTGTTTGAATCAAATTTGCATATTTAGAATAAATTCCAGGTACACTTGATACTTGGTCATGATTGATGACCAAATAACAACTGGATATGTACTTGGTCATGGCATATAATTCTTTTTTTTTTTTTTTTTCCCACTGTTGGACTCAGTTTGCTAATGTTTTGTTTAAGATTTATTTTATTTTTTATTTTTTTAAAAGATTTATTTATTTATTTGACAGAGAGAGTGTGCGCACAAGTAAGGGGAGCACCAGAGGGCAAGGGAGAAGCAGGCTCTCCACTGAGCAGGGAGCCCAATGCAGGCAGGACTCAGTCCCAGGACCCTGGACCCTAACCTGAGCTGAAGGCAGATGCTTAACTGACTGAGCCACCCAGGCGCCCCTTGTTGATGATTTTATCCATAAGTTCATGAAAGATCCTGGTCTGTAGTTTTTTTATTCTTTGATGTCTTTGTCTGGTTTCTGTGTCAGAATAATGCTGGCCTCATAAAATGAGTTGAAAAATATTCCTTCCTCTTCTACTTTCTGAAAGAAATTGTGTAAAGTTGGTGTTAATTATTTTTTGAGTGTTTGGTATAATTTCTAGGGAAACCATCTGGGACTAGAGATGTCTTTATCAGAAGTTCTTTAATTACAAATTCAATTTCTTTAATGGTTATAGCACTATCCAGATTGTTTATTTCATGTTGATTGAGTTTTGGTAGTTTGTTGTTTTGGAGGAACTGGTCCATTTCTTCTAAGCTGTAGAATTTATGAGTATGAAGTTATTTGTAGGACTTTTAAATAATGATAATTACATGAATAAAATAAATAGGAGTGATAAGGAGAGGAACTGATACATGAGTTGAAATCTGAAGGACTCAGCTACAGAAAACTGCAGAAAGCATCCCAGACAGAGGGAGAAGTTAGTGCAAAGGCCCAGAGGAAGGTTGGCCTTTTTAAGGAAGAAAAAAGTAGTAGGAATAGAAAAGGCACTAAGAAGAATGGTTGGAGTTGAACCTGGAGAGGAGGACAGGGATTAGAGATGTGGTGGCCTTGGGTCATGGGAAGGATCTTAGATGTTATTTTAAGGGGAAGGAGATATCATTGGATGATTTAAGGTAGGAAAAATCAAGCCTGGATTTATATTTATAAAAGATCATGATGGCTGCTGTGTGGAGAATGGATTGTAGGGAGACCAAGGATCAGAAGACAAGTGATGAAGAGTTTGCCATCTTCTCTGCAAGATGATGGTGGCTTGGATGCTAGGGACAGACGTGAAGATGGAGAGTAGGAGGCAGAGTGGAAACATGGCTTGAAGATACTGTTTCTACCCCTCTTTGACTGCTGACCTACATGCCTGCTCCTAAGGAGTAAAAACAACTACCCTTTTTTTGTAGAGCATTCAGCAGTTACCTAGTCCATGAAAGTTTAAGTAAGTTCAGACTATCAAAAATCATAGCTGGGGTGCCTGGGTGGCCCAGTGGGTTAAAACCTTTGCCTTCGGCTCAGGTCATGATCCCAGGGTTCTGGGATCGAGCCCCACATCTGGCTCTCTGCTCAGCAGGGAGCCTGCTTCCCTTCCCCTCTCTCTGCCTACTTATGATCTCTGTCTGTCAAAAAAATAAAATCTTAAAAAAAATCCTATCTCTGTTTTGACCTTTTTTCATAGTCCATTCAGGTTGCTCCCACAGAAATACCACAGACTGGCTGGCTTATAAACAGCAAAAATCTATTTCTCACCATTTTGGAGACTGGAAAGTCGAGGATCAAGGTACTGGTAGATGAGGAGCTGGTGAGGGTCTGCTTCCTTGTTTGTCAATGGCCGCCATCTTGCTCACAAGGCAGAAGACGATGGGAAGCTCTCTGGGGTGCCTTTGTAAGGGCATTAAGACCTGTCAAGACCTAATTACCTCCCAAAGACCCCACCTCTAAATACTATCACATTGGAGATTTAGGATTTAACATGTGGATTTAGGGTGGGGTGGTGGGACACAAAACACACAGGCTATAATACAAGACCATCTAAATCCATGAAGTTAAATAAAGTTCAAACGATCAAAAATCTTCTCAGCCACATTTTGGCTTTTCTTCTACAGTGTCAATGACCCTAAAAGTTTTGTGCAGGCTCATGATTCCCCACCCAACTTCAGAGGGTTTCTTGAGAAGGCTTTGGCCGATTGTTTTGTCAGAGGCTCAGGCCATTGTTGGGTGTTGAGAGATAACAAGAGTAGAGTTTAATGTGCTACAGATGTCTGGGACGGTGACTCAGGCTCCTGGCGGAGATCCAAGGCAGGAAACCTGCTGCTGCAATTCGCATTCTCTGTGTCTCTGCCGGAAATGGCTCGAGCTGTAATTGCGGAGTTTATAGTGATGTAAATGCAGCCAAACCCCCAGTGAAGCCTCACAGATGCACCTCATTAGGAGAGCTCTCAGCCTCTCTTCTGGCCTGTTCCAAGGCGATTCATTTGCAATCAATTTCAAAGACTCTGTGGATGGGAAGAATGTTCCCTCATATTGTCTAGCTTATTTAAAAATCTGTCCTCCTGACATTTTGATAGAAGGTAATAACCAAACCTCTTGTGTTCAATAGAATGTGCTTATAATAACAAGCCTGGCATTAAAAAAAAAAAGGGAAAAGAAAAAGGACCCCAAGTATCAACAGCCCTTTAGAAATGGAATACATCATTTTCCATTTGACCCACCTGTCTGCAGCACGTCTGCTGCCTTGACCTATTTTATGGTTAGTCAGGAGATCCGAGGTACACGTTTTAGAAACTCTGCTTGTTTCCTAATGTGGAAGGGGGAAAAAAAGTTTTGGTCTACCTAAATATATAAGGTCTTAGAATAGGAAATGGTTAATATGCAATTGTAATAATTAAAATTATGATATGAAGATTTCATTTAATTCAGTATGTAGTATATTTAGATCCCAATGGGAAACAGATACGTACTCAAACAAGACGGTTCATTATAAAGGGAGTGTTAAGGAAAGTGTAGTTGGGTGTAGGGAAACCTCCAGGGGCAGTGCAGTTGCCTGGGGTTAGCCGCGGAGGGTTTCTCCTCCTGGGCCTGCAGGAAGCAGCACCCGACCTGTGGAACCTGGAAGGAGGGAACTGTCATGAGAAGGTGGTGATCTCCAGTGAGGGGTGACCTCATAGGGAACAAAACTGAGGAAACCCATATCCTGACCTCACTCTCCCCTTCTCCCCCATCCTCCGATCTTCTGGGCTCCCACTGGCTGAATTCAGCCCAAACTGGAGGCCAAGGGAGGCCATGGGTGTGGTCCACCCAGGGAACTTCCTGGGGAAAGGGTAGGGGCAAAAAAGGGGGAAAGTAGATCTGGAGGGACAAATTCATCTTTTTAAAGATTTATATCCTAAAATGATATATTAATTTTGAAATAGTGCCTTTGCCTACTGTAACATTTCCTGAAACTATCTCATGTGAACTCTTTTCATACATCAATTTTGTTTTCAATGCTAGGGCCATCTTTAAGTCCCCTAATACAGCTTTAAGAGAGCTTCATTTTTTTCAAATATAGAACTCTTACATCTTTCTGTGATCCTATTACTGGAATTTTTACCCACATCACAAATACAGATTCGTCTATTATGACAATTTTAAAATTCTTCTTGTAGGTGTGCTTATATACTTCACTCTAGCTACTTACTGTTTTACTTTTAAAAATTATTTTGACAGTTACTTATAATCATATTTGTTCCTTGCACTTGAGAAGTCGTATTCGTAGAAAATACGATGAAATATGTACAAAAGTTTTCTTTGCCTCTCCTTTGACCAGTTCTATCAGCTAACCTCAATATGCATCCGAAAGTAGGATTGATTGAGGTCACTTCAGGAATGTTATGTGTTCCCCAAGTGGCATTTAGGGATGGCATACTCTACTTTGAGAGACTTTGTAATGATAGGAGTATAAGGCTATTACTTTTTTTTACTTATTTGTTTGACGGAGAGAGATCACAAGTAGGCAGAGAGGCAGGCAGGCAGAGAGGGGGAAGCAGGCTCCCTGCTGAGCAGAGAGCCTGATTCGAGTCTTGATCCCAGGACCCTGAGATCATGACCTGAGCCAAAGGCAGAGGCTTAACCCACTGAGCCACCCAGGCTCCGGGAGGGAAACATTCTTTTGTTCAGGCATACCTAATGCAAAGACCGTCTAGACTAATACTAGTATTTACCCCACCAGAGTTATTGAGAAAAATTGAAATGATGTAATCAACACAAAATTGGGGACACAGTAAGTGTTCCATTTCATTTGGCTTATGTTAATTATTTATAAGAGTTCTAAATGGCTTCAAAAATCTATTTCCTTAAAGAACTATCTTCGTAACTGATGATTACTCTTTTTTCTCTTTTCTTATTCAGACTGGTAGGTAGTAGATTAATGGAGTGATTTGGCAATAATGAAATGCAAACATGGGGTTGAAAACCATTTTAATGTGGGTACTGTGGATAAATTCCTGCATTTCCAGTTTGGATTTCAGCAGGAGGCAGGCTACTTTCTGGACCATTAGAAAGAGTTTATGAAGACTGGCTTATTCTCTGCCTGAATCCCACGCCGACCTATTATTACCTTTTGTTAAGCATACTATTGCTAAATCAAGGCAGATCTTTCTGTGTTGGCTTGAGGACTGAAGGACATTTTGCCTCATTGCGAGAAACTGCCTTTGCCCCGTAGGTGGTGAGACCATAGAAGATTTGCCTGTACCTGTCAAGTAACAAATGGTACAACTTGGACTCCATTTTGATTATTTATCTTTTAGTTTCATTTTGCTTCCTTCCCAGGTCTTCTCATAAAGGTAAAACAAAAAAATTAGAATAATCCATTGAGTTTGGCCAATTACATGTAAGCTTTCATTAACTTAAATATAAGCTGTTCTTAATATCTTGGCATTATGATTCTAAAATGCAGGTCTTTTGCAGTCACTGCATACTGAAACTGATAAGGAAAGCAAACATTGTGATTTTACGTGTTAGTATCCCATCTATGGCATTTTGGGAAATAAATCTTAATTATCAAAGACACCTTCCACGTTTACAATTATACTTAGTATTTATAAGTATTAAGTGGAAGGGAAAATATGTGGGTTAATCCCCTCCTACTTACCTCTGCACTACACACACCTACCCCACACAATTATTAACTCCTGAGTGGAGAGGGAGACTTCTTCCTTACAACAAGCGCCTATGTCACCTTAACTTCTCACTTGCTGGATTTACTACAAGCTCTGAGCTGGGGATGGGAGACAGGGAAGGGAGCCCTGTCTGGTTCATGCGCGTTTGTTTGTTTTTTGGTGAGTGAGGACTTCAGAGTATATCATGATGGAGGGTGAGTGAAAATCCGTATTGCAAAATGTTGTGTGTGCATGTGCACTTTGGAGTTGAAGAGGAGAGAGGTTTGCACCATTATGCAGAACATCCCAAAGGGAGGAGGCCAAAGTATAAAGTCAAATGCCTGCCGGGACCGGGCAAGTCACACGCATGCACGAAGCATGCTGGCTGTTAGAAAATCATCCGTGTGCTAAATGGAAGTAACACTTGCACTCAGTACTGACATCACAGTCAGGAACGTGCACATAAGTGCATAGGAGACACACACAGGCTGTTGCAAATTTGAGCCTCCTGATTAAAACTTTAACCAGCAACATGTGGGCCGAACCATGCCTGCCCCTTGGATCTGTTCCAGAGCCCATCAGTGAGTGATTTCTTGACCTCTCACCAAGGTGCTTGAGGTCTGAGGTCACTTCTTAATCCCTCCTTGTTTTGCCAATGAGGAATTTGACATGCACACCCCCAACTAGGGATACGTTAGGTCATCCCTCATTCCCTGAGTGTGTTCCTTCTGATACTGTGCTTTCTTCTTGCATATTTTCCCCCTCTATTTGATCCCACTTGTTTCTTGGGTTGTCCTGAAGTGACCGGTTATCCCTGATCTTTGTTGGTCTTACAGGAAGAAATGTGTTCAGTGTCTCAAACGCCTGAATTCTGAGTGATCCGCTCAGTTGGTCTCAGTGGTGGATTTAATCCTCAGAACAGATAAGCTCATCTGTTTGTTGTGGGTCTTGCTCTTTTCATCTGCTTACTTCATCTGGTTTCAGGGGTACCGTGACACTCCGTGCCTAATGGGTTTGACAGTTTGAGTTCAAGCTGCAATATTGCCTAATTCCAGTAGAGGGCACCTGTGCTTTTCAAATCAAGTGTGAATGCGCTGTTGGGGGGGGGATCGGTTTAGCTGACTGTCTTTGGATGCTCCAAGAAACAGGAATTCTTGGTTATTTGTTGCTTTAAGGAAATTTAGGCCAGGTGTTCCTTAGCTGAGGAAATTCAAAATAGAAACAGTGGCAGGTTTTGTTTTGCACTTTCAGAGAGATCACAGTTTGGGGCAGTGGATACTGTCTGAGGTGACAGATTTCTAAAGGTAAATGTGATGTTTGGTTTTATTAATCCAAGGCTGTTTTGTTCAAATATTATATAATATTCATGGATTGCATTTATTCATCAATATTTACTAAGAGCTTGCTATGTGACAAGCGAAGTTCTGGACACAGGGGATGCTGCAGAGACAAGAGAAGGCTTCCCGCTACGGTCACAGAACTTAAGTTCCAAGTAGAGGAGAGGTAAAACAGTAACCAAACAAATCAGTGACGACCCAGTCAGACAGTGATAACGGCTGAGATGCTCTGATAGGCAGTATGGAGGTTGAGAAGCAATGTGGACAGATTAGAGGCACCGTCCTCTCTGAGGAGGTAATGTTGGAACTGTTTTGAAGGAAAGGAAGGAGCCAGCTGTGTGAAGACCAGGGGTGGGGGTTGGGGGTGGGGTGGGGGGTTCCAGGCTGAGGGAATAGCAAGTGCAAAGGTCCTGGAGTGGAAACCTTGAAAAGAAAGCTAATGAAGTAAGCAGAGAGATGAGGAGAATAGACTACACTGGAATAGGGGACCAAGAGCCAGTAGTCAAATCTCCTAGGCTTTGGCAAAGGGCTGCTGTTTTTTCCCATGAAATTGTAAACATTTAGGGTTGGAATGGACCTTGGAATTACCCTCTCCAGTTCTCAAAGCCTGCAAGGAGTCTCCTGAGGAGATTGTCAAAATGGGCCACGTCTGCTGGAAATTCTGACTCTGAGGTCCAGGGTGAGGACTATGGATCTGAGTCTTTAAGCTCCATGGCTCAGAGATGCAAGTAGACCTTGGGCCACATTTTGAGAACAGACTGGTTTATCTGTTAGGGTTCTAAGGTTGCAAGCAAGAGAATCCAACTCCAGCTAACTGAAATACAGAGAATTTAAGGAAAGGCAGCTGGGGAGCTATCGAACAGGGAAACGTGGATCAGCGTAGAGGGGCATCTGAGTGGCTCAGTTGGTTAAACATCTGCCTTTGGCTCAGGTCATGATCCCACAGGTCCAGGGACTGAGCACTGCATCGGGCTCCCTGCTCAGTGGGGAGCCTTCTTCTCCCTCTCCTGCTTGTACACCCTCTCCCTCTCTCTTTCTCTGTGAAGTAAATAAATAAATAAAATCTTTAAAAAAAAAAAAAAAAAGACAAGACCCAAAGATGCGGCAGGTATCTAGATTTGCAGAAACGTTTTTTAAGTGGCAATTTCTAGATCAGCTCCAACCCAGGTTTTCTGCCTCCCCGTGCAGACCCTTTGCTCCTTCATTACCACACAGTTGTTAGGCATCCACCAACTACCAGGCAATGTGCTAGACACTGATGGTACAGGGAAGAAAGGTCTGAGTCATTGTGCTCTTTCTAAGCCACACCTTCCTCTCTCCATATTCACTGAGCAAATATTTATTAAACACCTACTGTACACGAGGTGCTGTGGGTGAATAGAAATCCACACAGTCATCTTCATCTTCAGGAAACATAAAATCTGGTAAGAAAGACACAAATAGAGTGTTACTGGAATTCAGAGGAGTAAGAGGTTGCTATGACCGCAGGAGCTGAGATGCCTTCCCAGGAATGAGATGGATCATCCTTATTCATCTTCCTGACAGTGAGGGAGACTTAATGAGGCTGCCTAGAATTAGGACTGCTGTGGGCTACCTGCTAAAATGGAATCTCTGACTTTGGCCTTGAACCTACTATGTTTTAAGCAGCACATTCTAGGCTTATGACATTCGTGATGGGTTATAAGTCTTTACTCATCTGGCCCTGCAGCAGAGATCTGGGAATTAGCCAATAGTTGGGTCATGATGTGAACAGATCAGTTGGATGATTCAGGCCCTCTGCAGTCACACTTTTGCCTGACTCACTGATGACTCCAGTCTTCTTCATCTAAGCTCCACTTTTGGCAACCCATCCTATCTACTTCCAAAACTTAAGTTTTTACATCACTCCAAGCTATTAATACATCCAGTTAGGTGACCTAGGCAGGCTGCTTAGTGCTGAGGCTGATGCATTTTCTTAGCTTGAAGATATATATACTTTTGTGTGTGACTGTTAATACATGAATGTTTAATGCATGAAAACGTAGTGCTGTCAGATCCTTGTTTCTCACTTATTTGCTCTTCATGCTTTGTGTTACGTTTAGAAAGATGAGCTGACACATTCAATGAGAAGGATGCGGCCTTCTTATGAGGTTTTTTTAATGTATGAAAGGCAGGAACACAGATTCTGAAGTCAGAATGCCTGGGTTCAAATCTTAGCCCTGACACTTAGCTGCAAAACCTTAGGCAGGTCGCTGGACCTCTCTCTGGTTCAGTTTCTTCATTTGTAAAATAAGCACTAATAACGAGAACTGTCTTACAGAGTGTATCAGTTAGTGATTGCTGCAGAAATGCTGCATAACAAGCCACCCGACACCCCAGATATTTAAAACAATGATTATGTACTATTTCTTGTATAAATAAGAGTCTGTTAGAGGTTAGTGGGTCAAAGGGAGCTTGGTAAGGCTGATCCTTGCCCGGATTTGGTCCACGTGTTCCTTAGACCAACAGAATAGCAGAGGATGCTTTTCTCATGGTGACAGCCACGTTGTACAAAGGGCAGGTGGAAGCACATGAGTCCTATTAAGACAGATGCTTGGAATTGGCACCATTATTTCTGCCTTGTTCCCTTGACCAAGATGAGTCACATGGCCAAACTCAAAATCAAAGGGCAGAGAATTATACTCTAGCCCTTCGATGTGAGGAACTGCAAAGTTACATGATAAAGGGAGTGGCTATAGGGAGGAGTGAAAATTGAAAGCAAATAATGCATATGACACACAGGGATATTGTGAGAATTTAATGTATTAATGTATGTTAAGTATTGAGAAAGATGCCTGGCACGTAGTAAATACTCTTATTAGTATTAGTGTTTATTATTCTTTTTCAAATGTCTTCTCAACTCTAGAAAATATTGCAATGATCATTAGCGTCTTCAGACAGAATGGAGCCTGCTTTGTAAGCTGTTGACATGCACGTTTATAATAACCACCATCAATATGTGTTGAGTGCATTTCCATTACCTAATTTGGCCTTAACAGTCCAGCTAAAGCATAGGTACAATTTTACCCTTTGCAGGTGGGGAAGCAGAAGCTCACGAGTGCAGACTGACTTACCCAAAATCACAGAATAGATCCTGGGATTCCACCCAAGGTTTGCCAGTTCAAAGGCTGCTGTAGGAAGACCAGCATCTGCTGTAGGCCCTAGGCACCCCCCCTTCCAGATCATTCAGATTTCCAGAGCTAAGACAACCGGCATTGGCAACGGCTTCCCCACTGATGGTCCCACATCCTCACTGGCCCGATTCCCAATCTGTTCTATACTCATCAGCTACAGTGATTCTTTAAAAATGCAACTTTGATCTTACCAGTCACCTGCATAAAATCCTGGATAAATCACTACTTTCACATATCCCAATGTTCTTAACATAATCTACAAGACCTTGATATGGAGTCCTGCTTTTCCTTTCGTCCTCCATCCCCTCCCATTCTCCTTCAACTAGGTGCTCTGTGGTCTCTCCAGCCCTTGTGTAGATCCCCTCCCTGGTGTGGGGCCTTTGCTGATGTTCTTTCCCATGCCTGGGCTTCTCTGTCCTCTTTCCTTGGCACTCCACCTGGTTAACCTTGACTCATCCACCATGTCTAAAATCGAAGACCACTTCCTTAGGAAAGGCTTCCTTGACCTTGCTGAAGGTCATTTTCTTTGTGCATTTTTCTTAGTGTTGTCCAGCCGCCCTGCCAGCACTTGTCGAAGTTTTGTCCCTATAATTGTATGATCTGGGTGTCTTGAAAACTCACATCTCTGCTTTAGAGTCTTTAATAAAAGGTAAGATGTGGCTTCTCCACCTGTGATCTTCCATACATGCCACCCAGACTGGGACTCCAGATTTTCTCCTACTTATCTTGGGTCTTAGCTCAAACCCTTATCTTCAGGGAATAAGGACATGATATCCTTCTTTACACATGTGCTTTACACATGTTACTTTTTTTTTTTAAGATTTTATTTATTTATTTGATAGACAGAGATCACAAGTAGGCAGAGAGGCAGGTGGAGAGAGAGAGGGGGAAGCAGGCTCCCTGCTGAGCAGAGAGCCCCATGCGGGGCTCGATCCCAGGACCCTGAGATCATGACCTGAACCAAAGGCAGAAGCTTTAATCCACTGAATCACCCAGGCACCCCTACATGTTATTTTTTAACTCAATGTCTGTCTTTTGTGGATATTTGACAGGTTCACAAACCCAGCAAGGACTACTGTGTTCATTGTGTTTTTAGCATCTAGCACAGGGCCTGGTGTGGAAGCTTGCTTAGAACTTGTTGAACCAAATGACAGTAGAATCACAAGGCATCAGCAATGTCTTAACCAATCTGGCCTGTTTGGCTAACATCTGGTGTGCTCTTTGGAACACTACTCAACCTACAATAATAACACGGCATTTATAAAATACTTGGTATATGTTAGATACTATGCTAAACACTTTACAAACATTATCTCAGTTAATCCTTAGGATAACCCTGTTAGGGTTCTTTTCTCATGATGTCTCTAGCAGATAGGGCAATAACACTAAGAGCGAGAGGTCAAATAGTGTGTTCAGGGTCAGTAGGCGGTGACAGCTTCCCTGAATCTCCAAGAATAGATTAGTGCTGTCCCCATTTGCTGTGCTCCTCAAGGACTCGCTGCACTTGCCCTTGTCATTCATCCTCTCCTCTCTTGGGACTCTGAGAGCCGAATGGTCTCACTCATCTTTCTAGTCCCCATGTGTATGTTCTTGGCACATATTAGGTGAATATGAAATACATTTGTCCTGGTACAGACCCATAAACGGTCTTAGAAATGGAAAAAGAAGGGTTTCCCTAACAGATAGAGGCAAATAAAACAAAGCAATGAAATCAGCCAATGTTAGCAAAGTAGAAGTCAAGCATTAAATTGTAGAGGTTAAGTGGGCTGCCTTTATACCCCCCAAATCTGTGATCCCATCTTGCTTCTTCCTCTTCGCTATGTGAATGTTGGCAAGATAGTTATCCTCTGTAGGCCTCAGATTCCCCTTCTGAAACAGGAGAGTAACAATACTATCTATACCTCTGTAGAGTTATTCTAACATTGCAATGATTTAACATGTGGGAAAAAATGATTAGAACAGTGCTTTTCACATTAAAAAATGAACGACAAATTATAACTATCATTATTGCAAATCTTTGTGACTTGGCCCCAAACGTTAAACATGATTTTCCTCATTTCTCTCATCTCTGGCATTGAAGTTGGCTTTCCTGGCCATGGCAGAGTCCAGACCCTGTACCCTGGCTCTGTCCCTGGTTGTGCCTGTAAGGTGGGCAGCTCTCACCTCCACTGCTTTCTGGGCTCGCACATCATCTCTTTGTGGGCCCTCCCAGAAGGCCCCATGTAGAGTGGCTCCTATACCTGAACCAAAGATCCCTCCTGCTGTAGATGGCCTCATTCCTCCCTCTCTGGATCCTCCATTTGTACCCTGACGCCTGGCGTAGCTAGTTTGTGGCTGAGTTAGAATGGTGACCCAGGCATTGTTACATGAAAACTGTTAAATTTAAACACTTTCTAATCTTCCTCTCCTTCCCTAAGAGTCTAAAATGAAATTCCTGTTATACCATTTAATGTTCTTCTATGAACTTTTTATGATACTAAGAATTTCTATTTTTAATACTAATTTTTATTATTTATTTATTTGAGAGAGAGAGAGAGAATGAGCAGGGGGGAGGAGCAAAGGGAGAGGGAGAAGCAGCCTCCCCACCAAGCGGGGAGCCAGATGTGGGGTTCAATCCCAGGACACTGGGATCATGACCTGAGCTCAGGTCAGGGTTTAACTGACTGAGCCACCCAGGTGCCCTGATACTAAAAAATTCTCCATAATTCTCATAATTCTCCACATTCTCCATAATTATCTCTTGTGTGCTGCACCAAGGTCTGTGCTGAGCTCTGGAGAACACTTGAGTGAGCACAAGAAGCACCTCTCTTTTTCTTCTGGGTAATAACCTGACGAGATGCTGCCCTTCAATAAGGAAAACACAGAGCCTTATTTTTTTTACTTCATGTAAATAAACCTCATCAGATTCCCCAAACAAGAGAGTGCATCAGCCTCTGAGAATTTCGCTGTGAATTAACTTTCTATACCTGGCCCTAGTACAATAAATTTCCCCCTCCTCGTCAACCCTGCTGCTCTCCTGTCGGGAGAACTGAACCAAGAGTTGAGTTGATTGCATTTTGCAACAGAGACTTGGTGTAAAATAAAAGTCTGTTGCCAAAGAAGAAAAAGCAAACTCCTTGTTGCTTTGAGATGCCTCTTAAAATTTCAGGTTGGCAACTGCAGGCTCTCCCGGAGAGGTGCCCTTTGCTATTTGATGTTGTGCCTCTCTCCTGCTTCTCTGCACGTCTGTGAAGTCACTTTGAACAGTGCCCGTGGCCCCAGGCCTTTGAAGACTTTTTTGCTAAGAAGAACAGGCAGGCAGTGGCTGTGTCATACTCAGACTTGGGAGAGGTGGTACCATAGGAACACACCTGGCTTGAAGTCCCAGCTCTGTTCCTTGTTATATTTGTGATTTTAGTGCAGTTACTTAACCTTTTGAACTTTGTTACCTTATGTGTAGAATGGAGATATTAATAGTAGGCATCAGGGTCTTCAGTTACAAGCAACAGAAACTTACTTTGGGACGCAAGATGTAGAATTTATTTGACGATTCTGAGGTAACTTGTAGGCTCAACAAAAACATAAAGAAGCAGAAAGAAACAGAATCAAGCAGCCCCGGAGATTTATGAAGTAGGAATTAATGGCTGGTCTCATCCCATTCTCAAGTATATATATCCTGACCCCTACCCCTTCTTCTGATGTGACTTCTCCACCTGGAGGTATCATAGGCACCTCAAGATTAATATTCAAAACAAAAACCATCTCTTCACACCCTGGCAGTCCTGACTTTGGTAAACATACCCCCTTCCACCCCGTTCTGCCAGCAGACTTGTCCTCTTCTTGTAGCCATCTGGGCCATCCTCTATTTATATTTTACATCCAGTCCTTCAAAGTGTGCCTTCAACATGTCTCCTAATTCTGACCACTTCTCACCTGCCACATGTCACCCGCAGGCCAGGAAGCCCTATCGTATATGCACGGTGAATGTGACCTCTTTGATCTTCTCCCAGCTTCATTTCTTGTCCCCGCCCCACTTCTATTCTCCATGCAGCCATCAGATTAATTATTTTATTTTATTTTTTTTTAAAGCCTCTGCCTTTGGCTCAGGTCATGATCCCGGGGTCCTGGGATTGGCCCCCGCATCGGGCTCTCTGCTCGGCCGGGAACCTGCTCCCACCTCTCTCTGTCTGCCTCTCTGCCTGCTTGTGATCTCTGTCTGTCAAATAAATAAATTAAAAAATCTTTAATTATTTTAAAGATAAAATCAAAACATGTCAACCTTCACTGAACAACCTAATGACTTTCCATTGTATTAAAAATAAAATCTAGTATTTTAATTTTGACCTATAAGACCCAACATTATCTAGACATTGGCTCTATCACCAAACTAACTGTGTAGCATTTCATCTCCCGGCTTGGCACATTAGCTTCCTCAATGTTCCTTGAACAAGACAAGTTCATCACGGTCTTGGGGTCTTGGTACTTCCTATTTCCCCTTGGCTTACAATGCTGTTCCCTTGATAGTCACATGGCTAACTCCCTTACTTCGTGCAGGTCCAGAGTCACCCTCCTAAGAAGCATTACTGACTATCCTATGTAAAACAGTCCCCCACTTCCACTGTATTTTCTGTGGACTCCATGAAGGCAGGAAATATGTGTATTTGGTCCACTACTGAAATGGCAGGAGGCTTCTGGACACATAGGGACAATAAATACATATTGGAGGGGCACCTGGGTGGCTCAGTCGGTTAACCGGCTGCCTTCAGCTCATGGGTCATAATCCCAGAGTCCTGGGATCGGGCCCTGCATCGGGCTCCCTTCTCGGTGGAGAGCCTGCTTCTCCCTCTCCCTCTGCCTGCCTCTCTGCCTACTTGTACTCTCTCTCTCTATCTCTCGGTCAAAACAAATAAATAAAATCTTCCAAAAAAATACATACATATTGGAATAAATTAATAAATCTGTTAGATGGTTACTACTGAGTTATATAGTTCCAGTCTCCAAGAGTCTTAATGACCTATTCTGAGTTGCATGCCCATCCTTTGGTCAGGGTAAGGGAAGCTGTGTGCAGTAAAGGACTTGTGGCTCCTTAAAGATAAATTGGAGGAGTCTTATCAGGAGAGGGCTGAAAGGATAGCACGGGTTCAGTGCCATATTCTCTCCTCACAGGATTATTGTGATGGTTAGCTCACATACTTCATGTACAAAATACATGTGGGGATAGCCTTGGTTGCAGTCATACTTTTAATGGGGCACTGAAACCTTGAAACCTTGAAACTCCAGCTGTATCTTCCCATATACATACATATATGAGTATACACAAATATTGTATACAAACATTAGACTGTTTTATATAAGTATTTTTTTGTAATTTATTTATTTGTCAGAGAGAGGGAGAGAGAGCGAGCGAGCACAGGCAGACAGAGTGGCAGGCTCAGGCAGAGGGAGAAGCAGGCTCCCTGCCGAGCAAGGAGCCCGATGTGGGACTGGATCCCAGGACGCTGGGATCATGACCTGAGCCGAAGGCAGCCGCTTAACCAACTGAGCCACCCAGGCGTCCCTAGACTGTTTTATGAAATAAGAAGTTGGTAGCCTTATATAGGAATGCAAGAAAAATAGCTGATATTATTAGAATATGTTCAACAATTCTTTTGATGGCAGATGAGATATTATGAGTGTTCACCCATATGTAATTCTTTAATATTGAATACAGGAGAAATTTTTTTCCCTATCCCTTTCAATTCAAGTGTACTTAATTGACGAGGATGGCCAGTAGAGTGTGGGTAGGGTATTGTGAACCCCTTCTGATGGAATCATGGAAGGGCTGGGGCAACTTCTCTTTGGCATCTTCCCCCTGCCACCATACCAGAGATGTTCCAGATGATGAAGCCACAATCAGACTGTTTCCTGAGTGTGTGTGTGAAGTCCCCAGCACATGATGGACATATAACATGAGTGAGAAATAAAACCTTTGATGTTTTGTTTTATTTTATTTTTTTAATTTTTAAAAGATTATTTATTTATTTGACAACTAGGCAGAGAGACAGGCAGAGGGAGAGCAGGAAACAGGCTCCCTGCTGAGCAGAAAACCCAATGGGGGCTTGATCCCAGGGCCCTGGAATCATGACCTGAGCCGAAGGCAGAGGCTTTAACCCACTGAGCCACCCAGGCGCCCCACCTTTGCTGTTTTAAAACTAATCAGATTTGGTAATTGTTACTACAGTATAACCAAGCCTATTCGGACCAAAACGAGGAAATAAATTTATTTATTTATTTATTTAGCTCCTATTAGCTGAGCAGCCACACATAGTGGTTTATTTAGCTCCTATTAGCTGAGCAACCACAACATAGTGACAGACACTATGTTAGGGAGCAGGTTTCCTGAGATAAATAGTGCAGTTATCTCTCCATTCTAGCCGTGTGTGTGTGTGTGTGTGTGTGTGTGTGTGTGTGTGTGTGTGTGTGTGTATAAATTAGGAACCTGTCATGTTTCCAAGCTTGATGCTAAGCCCTGAGAAAACAAAAGGGAACAAATAGACTTACATTTATCTTTAAGGGCCTTAAAGGCTGGTGGGACTTACACTGAATCATCACATAAATATAGCACTGAAATCACAACTATGATGAAAGCTATAGGAAGAAAGTATTGGTTTCCAGGGAGGTGAGGGGGTGGGCTTCCTAACCCAGCTTCATTAAAGGCTTCCATGAGGAGGTGACATTCATGCTGAAATCCAAATAATGAGCAGGCATTTCTCAGCCTCTAACCAGAGATGCTGATATAATGACTCTACTTTCTGCAATCTGTTCCTTTCAGTCCCTTGATTCTAAAATTGCTCTGTATCTTCAGCCTCTTACTAGATAAGTAATAAGACAAAATTTCATAGAGAGCCAAAGCTGTTATCGGAATGATTCCTAAGGAAGGCAACTGTCAACACCAGTAGAATCATCTAAACAATTTCCAGAATATGGAGACTGGATAGTAATAAGTATGACACCAAAATTTCTGCAATATTCATTCACAGGACTGCTAATCTGCATGGTGGCAAATATACCTTTCAGTTTTTATGCCATCTAGAGTAATGTTAACTATTGGAGGCCAGCATCATTCTCCATAATTATCTCTTGTGTGCTGCACTTTTAAAAATTCCCGTTTGCACAACATCTGTGTTCTAGTAGGAAATATCAGCCCTTTGACATTTAGATATTAAAGCATCTTATTCTAAGGAACATTTGAGAGATAATAATAATAATTCCTCATATTTAACTACACATTATCTCCTTGGAGTGTTAAAACAACCTTTGAAGGTAAGCAGGACAACAACATTTAGTTTTTGAACGAGAATACAGAGACTCTGGAAGTTTCTGAGACTTTCCCAAGATCTATAGTTGGAGGTGACTGAACAGCAAAGCAAACTTGATTCTCTTGATACTGTGGCTTAGAGACAGATGAGATGTATCCATGATCTGGCCATGGAAATACATAGCTTGGTTGTTCTTAGATGGACTCTGTGATCTTCAGTGAGTTATTTAGCTTTTCTGAGCCTCATTTTTCCTCACCTGTAGGTTAAGAGAATGATAGCTAACTCATGGGGTTATTGCAGGAATAAAACAAGGTGAGCTGCTCTATATTCATATTATCATTTTTTTACTTAATCATTTAGATAATATTTGAACCCTACTCAGTGCCAGATACTGTCCAGATACTCAGAAAGCAGGCTTGGATAAGACAGTCCTTGTTGCATTTATGGGATGTCTAGAATAGCAGGTAATAGTGAAAGTGCTATAAGGCTCACAAAATAGTATTTCCTTCTGCCCAATCTCTTTTTTATAAGCACCTATCTAGATTCATTACCTGCACCAAGTCTGAAAACTATGCATGGTAATGAGGAGGAACATTAAGTATTAAAAGGAAATTTATTACCTCTACCGTATTACTACTATTGCCACTATTATGTCTGAAGAAGCAGGTTCTTTGATTTCAATGGATGAGAAAAAGCTAACAGTTAATACTGGCTAATAATAATATCGTACTTACCATCTGCAAAAGCTTTCCCACACTTCATTTCCTCTGTCAGAGAGTGACCATAAGTCTAGAAATGTAAAACATACCACCGCTAAGAATATTGAAGCTAAATCTATGGGATATTGAAACAATATACTGAGCTTTCTAGATTCTCTCCTTCCCTTATGCTGTGACTTACTTTAATGTATAAGGTATGGTCTCAAAGTAGTACAGATAGCCTGAGTGTCTAGAGACTTTTAGTTATAAAGGAATCTAGCAAGTGAGCATAATTCTCATTACTAAATTGCCACAAGGAAGAAGCTTACTTACCCTGTATATCAGAGTCCAAAAAATTCAAAGATGTGCCTAAATAGGTGATAAAGATTTAGGCCAGTCAGAAACTAACAGCAGTTTCAAGTAGAGATGCATGCCTAATGTTAATCAGTGTAGACTCCATTTACTGCATTCTTTTGATCACTGAAATAAAGGCTTCTACAAAATTAAAAAAACAAAACAAAACAGAATATTGAAGCTACATAAAGGTGTCAGAAATCTAGATTAGTTCATTTGTTGTGTTCCAGATGAATTGTCCTTTTGTGTAAGGTATTAAGAGAGTTTTCAATTTGCATAGATATTGATGTTTTATAAAAGAGGTGTGGTAACTAAATAGTACAACTTACAGATTCAGGAACTTAAGGTCAATCCAGTGCAAAAAAAACCAAAACAAAACAAAACAAAAAACCAAACTCCAGTGCTGAATTCCTGCATAGATAATCAGATAGATGGCCTATAAGCACATGGAGAAGGAAGAAGGCACACTAAAAATATTGACTTCCCTCCCTTTTAAAAAAAAATTAGAGTTAGAGAAATCTTTCAGACAGATAAATCTGGATGCAAGTAAGGATTTGGGAAAGCCAGTCAAGAAATTCTTGTTTTGAGTTCAGATAAAAGTAATTTAGAAGAGGGTAGAGTCAGTGCATTCTTTTTATTATTATTGCTATTTTAAAAAAGATTTTATTTATTTATTTGACAGAGAGAGAGAGATCACAAGTAGTCAAGAGGCAGGCAGAGAGAGAGGGGGAAGCAGGCTCCCTGCTGAGCAGAGAGCCCAGTGGATGCTGGGGGCATATCCCAGGACCAAGATCATGACCTGAGTCGAAGGCAGAGGCTTAACCCACTGAGCCACCCAGGTGCCACAAGTCAGTGAATTCTTAATTGATTGAACTGTCAAGTATAAATTATGGATTAAAATCAACCATAGTTCAGATGATCTCTGTCCTTGGTCCTGACTCATTCACTATTACAGAGGAGTTTTATTAAGATCTCAAATCTTGGTTCCCACACATTCAAATCAGCTGGGGTGCGTGGGAAAAACAGAGCTGTTTGGATCTGCCATTGATGATTATGACAGAGTAGGCGTGAGAAGGGCCATGAGTTGCTCTACTTTAAAGAAGTTACCTTCATCAGATTTGTAAATGACATTAGTTGGAAGATGAATTAATACATTAGGTGACTGAATTATGATCTCAAGAGACCTGATTAAACTGAAATAAGGGCCAGTTTTAGTGAAATGACATTTTTAAAAACGGATACATGAAAAGTTTCTGAAAATCATCTGCACAACTATATGAAGGAGAAATGATAGTTTAAGATTAGTAAGTAGAGAAGGTATTTAGGGGAAGTTAACTGACTGCAAAATAAACATGTGCCAGCAGAGGGCTGTGGTTTGTAGCACAGCTGATGTGAGCTGAAACAGGATGCTAGCAAATGGGCGAGAGTTGAAATGTATAATTCAAAATTCCCCTCACAGATTCCAGTAAATGACACCATATCTTTGAATGTTATGTTCCACCACCAGAATGCCATAGAAAAATAGAATTTAGAGCCTGGAATGATCTACAGTCATCAAGTCCAAAGGCATTCAGACAGAGTTCTGTGGATCCCAGATCTCCACACGGAGTCTTCCTGATTGGTAGTGGGAGGTGTTGGGTCAAGGAGGGAGAGGGTAGAGATCAGCACTCCCACCTCAAAGGAAGGTCCAATGCGAGCAGCCCTGCTATTATCTGTTTTACATTTTAGTTATCTAGGTAGATGTTCATGTGAGGACTTTCATTTTAACTTTGGTTGGCTAAAATTTCAATGGGGAAATAAAACTGAAGAATTACTGAAAAGTATGTCAGCCTTACAATTTTCTGTCAAAAGAATCATCACAGTATAGTTCCTCAGAAAGATAGAAAAAGGAAAGAAACATATTCAGTGCTCCTTTTATTAATTTGAGGGAAAACTGTTACCCAGGGCAAAAGGGGCCTGTGTTTATTTAAAGGTGATAAAGATACAGATGGGTAGATACATACATAGATATAAATTGGTATATTTCTTATGTGTATTCATATATCTTTATTTTTATTTATTTTTAAAAAGATTTAATTATTTATTTGACAGAGAGAGAGAGAGAGAACAAACAGGAGAAGCAGCAGGCAGAGGGAGAGGGAAAAGCAGACTCCCCACTGAGCAAGGAGCCCAATGCAGGGCTCATTCCCAGGACCCTGGGATCATGACCTGAGCTGAAGGTGGACACTTAACCAACTGAGCCACCCAGGCACTCCACATATATTTTTATTTTGTGTGCATGTATAGAAATGGATAGACAAATACATTCTTTCATATTTTCTATTCAGCTAAGAAGTGATACAAATGTTTTGACCCTTGGTACCACTTCAGAATGATGAGTCTATTAATGAGGATATTTCTCATATTTTTCACATAAACAGGGTGAACAAAGCATCTGTGAGATGCTTCTGGTGCTCTATTCCCTGATTTCCTTTGTTGTAGCAATAGCTCTTTGCTATTTTAGATGACACTGAATGTTGTGTGTACAATTCATAAATATTTGCACTTAGTAATTATATCAATAAAAGATCTGGAAGACTGAATTATGCTGAATCTATTTTATTTCCTGCAAGAGAGGCAGAATCTTAATTAGCTTTACTTCTGATACTCATTAACCCACATGTAATCTCTGATTATGTATTGAAATCAAGTACAGTTTAAATCTTTTAAAGACTTTCTTGAGATAAAATTGAGGGGTTCCCTCGAAGGTTTCTTATTCTTCTAAAATACTAATTTTATGGGGTAGGTTGTCAAGAAAAGGAATATTTATGGTCTTAGATAAATTTAGACACTTTCTGTTACTATAATAATAAGGCTAGAAGAGAGTAACTTCCCTATGCTATGAAAGAAAAAAGGCAGAATATGTTATAAACGAAAAAACACAAGCTACCCTCAGAAACATTCTAGATCACAGCTTCAAATAAAGAGTGTGTGCCTTTATAGATAGCTGTGTTACCTGGTATGCCATTTATTGTCATTCACTGAGCAAGGGTTTATTGTATTTTCTCTATGTTGTTTGACTCTGTTAGGAAAAGAGAGTAAATATAAGATACAGTTCCCTTTTGCTGGCAGTTCACCAATCTATGTTAGAAAATCAGAGATGGATGCACTTGTAACACACTTAGTTTTATAGTCTCTCTCCAGGAGTTACAATGAGTGATACAGAGTTAGTTATAATACTGTTACTGAGAACTCACTCTGTACCAGGTACTGTAATGTGTGTGTATTATCACAGTCACTCCATATAACACCCATTTTGAAAACTAAAGCATCTGAGCTTTAGAGTGGTTAAGAAAATTACCCAAGGTCATACAGCTAGTACATAGAGTGAAGATGAAATGAATAGTAATCACAGTGGCTGGCATATGAAGAATTAGCTCATAGACAAGTGGTGTTAGGGACAGTGTCCTTCATAAAAACCCTAAGAGCCAGTTACCAATTTTAATCCTGGTTCTTCAACTGAGAAACAGGCCCAGAAAGGATAAATGACTTCTTGGAGAGACCAAGTATTGAAGTAACAAAGCAGGAATTCAAATCTGTAATTTTCTTGCATTTTCAGCATTTCCAGCTCTATAGCTTGGATTTTAGTTTTCAGAGGGTCCGTATATTCACTGAAAAATTCGCACAAGGAGTGACAGTGACCACACTGGTGGTTAAAAGCTAGTGTGTTATAATGATATTCTGGAGAGACCAGTGGTGAGGATCCAGTGAAGTGGAGATAAAGAAATAGAGTCAGTTTGGAGGTTATCACATAAATCCAAGGGTGATAGGTTTGATGTAAGAGGAAACAAACTATTAGCATGTGGAGAAAAAGAACCCTTGTACACTGTTGATGGGAATGTAAACTGGTGCTACTATGAAAAACAATATGGAAGTTCCTAAAAAATTAAAAAATAGAAATACTATATTATATGACTCAATAATTCCACTGTTGAGGTGTTTTCCCAAAGAAAACAAAGGACTAATTTAAAAAGATATATGCATTCCTTTGTTTACTGCAGCATTATTTACAATAGCCAAGATGTGTAAACAATCCAAGTGCCCATTGATAGATGAATGGGTAAAGAAGATACGATATATATATAAATATATATACCCACCATGGAATATTGCTCAACCATCAAAAAGAATGATATCTTGCTATTTGTAATAAATGGATGTACCCAGAGGATGTTATGTTAAGTGAAGTAAGTCTGACAGAGAAAGACAAATGCTATATGATTTCATGTATATGTGGAGCCTATAAAACAAAACAGATGAATAAACAAACAAAAAGCAGAAACAGACCCATAAATTAAGAGAACGAACTGATGGTTGGCAGAGAAGAGGGAGCTGGGGTAGGGATGGGCAAAATGGGTAAGGGGTGTGGAAGATACAGAAAAGAAAGCAACACAATGTTGGTTTTGACTGGAAGTTATTGTTTACAAAGAGAGAAAGAGGGATATGAGCCTCAGTGACGTTTGGAACGAAGGATTTATGGAATCTTGTGATCTGCTATGGGATGTGAAGGGAGTGCTTGGCTAGACCGAGAGCAAACTACAAGGTTGAGAACTGTGTTTATTCCATTCACCTGGTATCTGCATTGCTTAGCACCATAGTGTGCCTCCCAGCAGGGGCTCCACACACATACACATAATACATTAATGAATGACCAGAGAATCAGGCCTAAGGAGGGTCCCAAGTCAAAGCAGAGTACAGGGATGGGCACGAATTTGAAAGAGGAATGAGGATTTGCATATGCTGAGCTTGAGCTGAAGAAAAAAAAATGCAGATGTAGAGTCTGGAATTGAATAAGAGACCCAAGATCTGAGGCAATTCAGGACAGGCAGTTCAGCTGTGTAGGAAGTGATGGTTGAATCAGTGGAAAGGGCACCATCTTCTCAAGGAAAATGAGAACAGAGCAGACCAAAAGAACGGGACTGGACCTCAGAGAGCAAAAAATAGAGGAGAGAACCAGGAAGGAATAAGGAGGGATCTTTTGGAATGTAAAGTCAGGTTCCCACGGAGGGAATGCATTTCCAAACTGAGGCTGCTGGAAGGGAGTCCGGTTTTGCATACTGAGCTAGGGGAAGTAGAATGCCGAAACAGTTCTTGAATTTGGTCAAAGGAGATTACCAACAGTTTTGGAAGGAGCTGTTTTTTGTATAAGGTGTTGCTTTAGGTCAGATTTCGAAGACTTGATATAGTGATTGTGGTGAGAAAATGAAGCCACTCATTGATGGGTGTTCAAACCAGACCTGAAAGAGGGGGTTTCTTAGAGGTGAGAAGGAAGTCTTAGGTGAAGATGCTGTTACTTTCAAGATTAGGAAAAACAAATCATCCATGCTCATGGTGTATGTTACTAGATGGTTGTGTCCCTCCACCCCAAGTTAACATGTGGCTGTCCTAAACCCCAGTAACTCATAATGTAACCATATTTGGAAATAAGATATTTTTAATTAAAGATTTTATTTATTTATTTGGCAGAGAGAGAGATCACAAGTAGGCAGAGACAGGCAGAGGGCGGGGCGGGGGGGAAGCAGGCTCCCCGCTGAGCAGAGAGCCCAATGTGGGGCTGGATCCCAGGACCCCGAGACCAGTACCTGAGCCGAAGGCAGAGGCTTAACCCACAGAGCCACCCAGGCACCTCTGGAAATAAAATCTTTAAAGAGGTGATTAAATGTAACCATATTTAGAAATAAGATCTTTAGTTAGGTGATTAAATTAAAATAAGCCATTGAAATTAACAAGTCAGGAAACAACAGGTGTTGGTGAGGATGTGGAGAAAGGGGAACCCTCCTACGCTGTTGTTAGGAATGCAAGCTGGTGCAGCCACTCTGGAGAACAGTATGGAGGGTCCACAAAAAGTTGAAAATAGAGCTACCCTATGATCTAGCGGTTGTGCTACTGGGTATTTACCCCCAAAATACGAATGAAGTGATCCAGAGGGGCACCTGCACCCCAATTTTACAGCAGCAATGTCCATAATAACCAAACCGTGGAAAGAACCCAGATGTCCATTGACAGATGAATGGATAAAGAAGATGTGGTATATGATGAATGGATAGAGAAGATGTGGTATACGAATGTGTGAATGGATAAAGAAAATGTGGTATATGATGAATGGATAAAGAAGATGTGGTATATGATGGAATATTATGCAGCCATTAAAGAATGAAATCTTGCCATTTGGCTGGAACTAGAGGGTATTACATTAAGTGAAATAAATCAATCAGAGAAAGGCAATTATCATATGATTTCACTGATATGTGGAATTTAAGAAACAAAACAGAGGATCATAGAGGAAGAAAGGAAAAAGTAAAACAAGATGAAAGCAGAGAGGGAGACAAACCATAAGAGACTCTTGATCATAGGACACAGGCTGAGAGTTGTTGGAGGGGAGGGAGTGGGCGGATGGGGTAACTGGGTGATGGACATTAAGGAGGACATGTGATGTAATGAGCACTGAATGTTGTATAAGACTGATGAATCACAGGTCTGTACCTTGAAACCAATAATACATTATACATTAATCAATTGAATTTAAATTTTAAAATGTTTAAAAAAATAAAAATTTTTAAAAAACTAAAATAAGCCTTGAGGATGGAGACCAAATCTAATATGAATGATGTCATTATAAAAGGAGAAATAGATTCCAAGGTGCATATTCCCAAGTGGCAACCAGGTGATGAAGCAAGAGGACGGTCACCTGCAGACCAAGGAAAGAGGACTCAGGGAACCAAATCTGCCAACCCCTTGATCCTGGGCTTCTAGCCTCCAGAATCACGAGATAATACATTTCTGTTTTTTAAAATTCCCACTCCATGGTGTTTTGTTACGGCAACCGGAGCTGACTAAGGCATTCTTCCAGGAAGGGGGTGAAGTAAGTATGGAAAGATAGTCTATACAGTGAAAACAGACCAAAGAATGTGTGTACATGCAAAGACAATATAAAGCCAGTCAAGACCTTAAAACAGTTACATGCTCATGGCGAAGGAACCTGCCCCATATCATACTCCTTTTACTTTTCTTGAAACATTTTAATATTTGTCTTTTCCTCCCCCCGAATATACCATTACAATCTGTTGAAATTTGGAACCTGGCAATCGGGCTCTGTAAAATCTAATCTCTTCTTCCATTCTGCTCCCTTTTTGTTGTTTTTAATAAATCACTGCCTACTAGTGTGAAGGTGAAGAAGAGAGGGAGTGTTGCTTTCAAGGCCTTCCGTGTTATTAGTTGTTATTTGGGATAGTCTTTGTATTTTTTTTTTACATATTTGTATCCCAACTGTAATTGGGATAGTCTTAGATCATGTAATGCCCTATTTTACTTGTTTTAAAGCATTTTTAGACTCCCTTCTTGTTTATCACTCTATGGAATTCTGAGATTGAGCTGGACTAGTGAAGACTAAGAAAAATTCCCTTCCTCATCAATGGAATCTAAACTTTCAGAAACCCAGAGCTCATTCAAGTCCTCTTCTTGTCCTGTGACCATTTCGAAGGGTGTTGTGAGGGAACCCCTTCAAGATAGCTCATTTGAATCTTACCGTCTAAAGCAGAGAATAACATTAAAAAGCAGTTTGTGTGGCTCCATCCTTGTGAATTAGCCAATTCTTTCTGATTCACATCCTTGTGAATTAGCCACATTTCTGATTTTATAATCAAATTTTAAATCAATTTTAGAATTATTTTGCCAAATCAGTTACTTTGCCAAATAATCAGCCAGTGGTTAGTTGGATGGAGGAGATGTGTCGGTGAGGGATACATTTGTAGATGTCTGCATGAAGTGGATGTGTTAATCCTCTGTTATCCTCTGAGTTCTCTGCCCTATGGGAGAAACTTTCCTTAAATCTAGCCCAAGATGAGAACAATGATAAAATAATTGGCAAGATTTCATTTAGAAAACCAGGCCCTTGAGAATGTTCTGAAAGGATTGACTCTGCCTTTATCTGGGATTTTGTTAATCCTTTCACCATCCTTTAGGTGAATTGTTTTTCTTTTTTTCTTTTTTTTTTTTTAACATATTGACAAGGTGTCTAGTGTGCCAATAAGGAATCCATTGGATACTTTCTTTTAATAGAACTTCATAATCTCTCTTCTTTAGGGATCCAAAAAAAATTTTTTTTTGCTCATCCAAAAAATTATACCAGAACTTAACTATGGTCCTTTCACAACGGTGGTATTTCGAGGGGACCAATACCACATGGCCTTTGTATATTGTGGGCATAGCTGGAAGTTTCTCAGCCAGAGGCAAAACTTCAGGATGGCTTTCTTAGTATTTGGGGCAGGGGAAGGGGGGTTTCAAACTTCAGCAATTTGGAAATTGTTTAGATGTTATTCAGGCCCACTGGGGAAAGGAAGAAGGAATTTTATACTCTATACTATCACGTTGAGCTTTGAATTAATGAGTGAGAACCTTATAAAAATTTAGAGTGTTGAGTTACAGAAAGAATCCTGTATATACATAGTACATCAAAGCTCAGAAAAATCCTCCAAGTTTCATTGTTGAATTGGATTTTAAATTATCCCATTTTGATTGTATGATTAATGCACTTTGAGACTGTGAGTCTTCAAATCCTCGGGTTTCCAGTTACACTTATAGGATATTTTGATTATAGTTGTGAAAATTGAAGAACCTACTATCAGTTTTTGCTGAGGCCTTAGGTTTACAGTTAAATTCTATTCTACACAGGCTCCCTGAAATGATATTTAATGCCAGTTTAATGATTTCATTTAATTCTACTTTAAAAAATATTAATTAGAGGGACATCTGGGTGGCTCAGTCGGCTAAGTGGCGGCCTTCGGCTCGGGTCATGATCCCAGTGTCCTGGGCTAGAGTCCCCCATAGGGCTCCCTGCATGGCAGGGAGCCTGCTTCTCCCTCTGCCTCTGCCTGTGTGCTCTCTCTCTGACAAATAAATAAAAAAATAAAATCTTTAAATATATATATATATATATATATATATATATACACACACACACACACACACACACACACACACATATATATTAGATGCCAGTGTGTCCAAAATTCTTATCTCCAGCCCTGAATTGCCTTTTACACTCCAAACTTGAATATGCAATCATCCACTAGGTGTGTCCATTTGCATGTCTCAAGGCATCTGGAAATTAACATGTCCAAAAAGGAATTCTTGGTTTAAGGAACCTTAAAACGTGCTCCTCTACTTTTCTTCTGTCAGTAAATAGCAACCAACCAATCACCCAACTAAAGAAATCCAAAATCTGGATGTCAACCTTGGTTCCTCTCCTCTTACCTCCTTGTTAAACTCATCAGCAGGTACTGTCAGCAGCACTTTTCTGACATACCTCAAATCCATCTTCTTTGCATCTTCATTGTCCCTGCCTTCATGCAAACCATTACCATCTTTCAAGAGGGCTCCTATTCGTAATAGTCTTCTAACTCTAACCTTCTTCTAGTCTTGCCCCCACTAAAATCCATTTTCCATATTGTTGCAATAACAATCTTGTCACGATTTCAATCAGTTCATATCACTCCCCTGTGAAACCTCTAGTGGTTTCTCCTTACACTTAGGATACATCACAAACTCTTCATCATGGCTTACAGGATCCTATATGATAGGGCCACATGCCTTTCTCTCTACCTCATTGCAGACCTCTCTCTACCTTAGTAACCATTCTCCCACAACCCTGAGCTGCTTTCTGTTTTTGTAAAACTTTGGCAAAACATCCCCCGTGCCTTTGCACTTGCTGAACTCTCAGTCCAGAATGGTGTCCTGCCTGACACTCCCTGCTTCCCTCAGATCTTCACAGGATCCCTGGAGTCTTCCTCCTCACCCAGACTGTAGCTCAGGTGCCAACTTACCAGTGAGCTTTCTTGATCATCTCATCCCAAGTCACTACGTACATCACCTTCTCTATCACTTCCCTTTTGTTTGATCCTTGCAGCTAATTACTGTCTGAAATTACTTCTTTTTTTTTTTTTAATTTATTTATTTGTCAGAGAGAGAGAGGGAGAGCGAGCACAGGCAGACAGAGTGGCAGGCAGAGGCAGAGGGAGAAGCAGGCTCCCCGCCGAGCAAGGAGCCCGATGTGGGATTCGATCCCAGGACGTTGGGATCATGACCTGAGCCCTGAGCCGAAGGCAGCCGCTTAACCAACTGAGCCACCCAGGCGTCCCTACTTCTTTTTTTTTAAAAAGGATTTTATTTATTTATTTGACAGACAGAGATCACAAGTAGGCAGAGGGGCAGGCAGAGAGAGAGAGAGGAGGAAACAGGCTCCCCGCCGAGCAGAGAGCCCGATGCGGGGCTCGATCCCAGGACCCTGAGATGATGACCTGAGCCGAAGGCAGAAGCTTTAACCCACTGAGCCACCCAGGCACCCCTGAAATTATTTCTTTATTTGTTTGTTGACTCTCTTCTTCACCACAATATAAGCTTGACCAAGAAAAAGACCATACTTGTCTTATTTGCTATCATATTCCTAGTGCATGAACAGCTTGTGGTGCATAGCAAATGAAGAGTCATCAAACATCAGTATTGTATTCTTATTATAGTGTTTTTCACAAAGTCATGCCTTAGACTAATTTCCTTCTGTATCTTTCTCTCTGTAAGTAAAACTGACAGCTATGTATAAGTTGAGGTGATGGCATCATTTTTACATTGTCAACAAAACGGTTAAAAGAAAAACCAAGGCTAAAATATGTTGATAGAGCTGATAGATTCTAAGTCATAGAGATAGTATTTGTAAAATACATCTGCTGTTAACTGAATCAAACATCTATTTAACAAGAACCACATGGCAAATATTCAATTTACTTAAAAGCACTAGAAAAATGTTTTGTACTGAAATATGTCAACAGGATGTGGCTTTTTTTTTTTTTTTTTTAACTAGCTTTTTAGCCATTGGTTCTTTAGTCTCCTGGGGCTTAAACAGACACAGTTTACACTTATAAGTTTAAAAGGCAACTTGCTCCTTTTTTTGAAGTCACTTTCAGGTAAGAAAAGAAGTCTTACTTTATAAGTATAATTGTCAGGTTTAAGTGAAACTGACAGCCTGGAAAGGAACAAAAAATAGCTTCAGGACACTAGCAAATTTCAGTAAAGTAATGCCAACCTATCATCTTTAATGAAATCATGTACTTAGAGTGAAAGTCTTTGTTTTAGTGTATGTAAAAGGTGAAAAAACATTTTTCAAGAGTCCAACAGCAAGGAAGAAGCAAACCGAGTGAGATACATTTTAGGTGCTTTTAAAAAAAATCCTGCTTCATGAAGACACAATGCTCCAGAAAATTGGAATCTATGTTATTAAGCAAAACCATTAATTACATGGTTTTAAACTTAGAGCACTATAGAGTTATTATACAGAATCTTCTATGTTTCATGGTTTTAGTCCCTTACTGCCAAGTTGAATCTATAATAAAACAAGTAAAAAGAAATTAGAGGAATATAAGAAACCTGGACTGGCAGAATAAACAGACACAAAATATTGCATGGATCAACTTTCTAAGAATTATTATATTATATTATTTAATATATTATTATAATATAATAAAATTATTATATTATATTATATTATTATAATAATAATTATAGTATTGGTACAGGAAGTAAAGAATAGAAGTTTCAAGTTACGATTCTTTAGAGTTGATATATGGCTCTATATTGCATTTACTGTATACATAAAATCAAACATTTTAAAAAGAAAAATTGTACATTATAGTAGAATATTTTCAACAAAGAATCATTCCATAGGTGTTTGTATGTAAATTATAGATCTTTAGAATGTTAGTATTGTAGTTGGGTGGGTGCTTACAGTTTACTTAATACAGTATATCATGATGCAGTTTTAAGTTGTTAAAGTCATTGCATTAAATTACATTAAATCATACAGTGAAAAGATATTCTCAAATTCTTTCTTTTTTTAAAAAATTAACATATAAAGTATTATTTGGCCCA
>PISX010003576.1:49777-135302 GCA_004024625.1 Mellivora capensis
CCCCTCCCCCCCCACCCCCCAGCAATCCTCAGTTTGTTTTATGAGATTAAGAGTTTGCTATGGTTTGTCTCTCTCCCGATCCCATCTTGTTTAATTTTTTCCCCTCTCTACTCCCAACAATCCCCCGCCCTCCCTCTCAAATTCCTCATTTCAGAGAGATCATATGATAATTGTCTTTCTCTGATTGACTTATTTTGCTTAACATGATACCCTCTATTTCCATCCACATCATTACAAATGGCAAGATTTCGTTTCTTTTGATGGCTGCATAGTATCCCATTGTATGTATGTATGTTTGTGTATATATATCACACCTTCTTTATCAATTGATCTGTTGATGGACATCTAGGTTCTAAATTCTTCCTCTCTTTAATATTCCTTATTATGGAACTTTGCAAATATACACAAAGGGGAGAAGAGAGGAACAAACCACTATATACTGATCACCGAGGTTTATGTCTTTTGCTAAACTTGGGAAATTTTCTGCTATAATTTTTTCCAAGTACTTTTTCAGCTCTATCTTCTTTCTCTTTTCCTTCTGGGACTCTATAATGATATGGACATTAGATCTTTTGTTACAACTCCACAAATCCTTGAGGCTCTGTTTAATCTAGCAAACAGAAGACTTTTGGACAATAGCTAGGATTTCTCACTTCCACTACCACCAATACTACCAAGTGCCTTCTGCTACTGAGGTGTCAGTGGAGGTCAGATGGGGAACCAGGACTTCTACTCCTACCTGGCAGTAAGAAGACAGCATTCATAAACCCCCTTTCCTGTCAAAGCAGTTTCCAAGAAAACCAGCTAAAACATCATGCTATGAGACTCTGCTCTTTTCTTATTCCTTTGTGTAGAGACAATAGGCTTTTGTTGAGACTTTTTTTGTCTGCACTCCTTGGTTTTTCAGGTTGCTTCTCTCTTCATCTCCCTGATGCAAAAGGAATACTCCAGGGATCATGCCATAGGATGAATGGCATTACGTACTGCAGTGAACAACATGTGAGGGAGGGTGAATAGTGTAGGCAGAAGGGAATGAGCCCTGTAGGTAAGGGAAAAGCATTTTCAGGGGTGGAACAGCTAGTGCAAAGGCCCTGAGGTAGGTGTGTGTGGGTGTGTCTGAGGAGCAACTGGGGAGAAAGCAGCCAGAGGAGGAGTGGGAGAAGTCAGAAGGGCCAGCCAGGAGAAGGTTGGGAGGTAAGGTCAAGGAAACCAGCCAAGGGAAGTGTGGGAGGTGAGGCTAGAGAGGCCAGCAATGTGTCACATGCGTTACAGGGAAGAGGGGCCACAGAGGCTTCTGGGCAGAGGTGTGCTTGGCTCTACTGAGAGAAACGAGATGGCAGGGAGGATGAGGGCTTTTCAGACCTGTCACCCCATGAGCTAAGCCTTCCCCCTGCGGGGCATTTGTAATGCCAGCTCTATCCCTGTTGGTTTGTAAACTTCTTCCCATAGACATGTTCAGAATAAACACGTCAAAAACAACAAAAAAGAAACCTCCAGGAACTCACCACCATATTGTTTCTTCAGTCCCATTGTTTCTGGCCAGTCAGCCTTTTCCTTTCCTCCTTTCGAGTCTTCTTATGTTTGTTTTATATAGAATTACTGGGGTTTGTCATGTCATTGTACTTAGCAGGAGGAGGAATGAAAAATATTTCTAGTCCTGTCTTCCTTCTGGACTGGATTTCACTTTTTCACCTCTTCCCCTTTTCCTGCCACTCACTTATCAAAAAGAGGAAAGTTTTCCTTTTTGTATTTGTTTTGAAGAATTTGCAACATCCTGGATTGCTGATTGGATTTTTATGCATCACTTAATGGGTTATTCTATTTCCTGTATTTCCATAAACTGCTAATTAGAACAAGATCTTGATTAGTTTCAGGTTTAATTCTTTAGAAGCTGTATCTTCTAGATGGTGCTGTGAACTTCACACCAGGAGATGTTAAACATCGGGGCATCCCACTTTTAGGGAGATAAAGATTTATCAGGGAGTTAAAAAGTTGTTGCCCTTATTTATATTATTTATATTTATATAGTTTCCCATCAACTTTCTCTGAAGGCATTCACATTCAGTTTTCTTTCAGTCTTATAGAATGGCACCCCTTACCTGGCCACATTCTGAGCAAAGTGGTAATAGTATTAAGGAGTAGCACATGGAGGCCAAGGGCTGAATTGGGGAAACACCATAGTGTGAGACTCAGTAACTCCTAAAGGAAAAGAGTGACTCTGAACCAAGACTGTCCTTTATGATTCCCACATTTATCAAGCAGGTAAGTCAATCCACCTCTCATGGAACAGCATGAGCCAAGGAACAAAAGAGACCATAACACTAATGGAACCCCCGTAGGAAGCAGCATTCCTCCCTACACTGATATCAAGTAGCACATCTTGGCTTCAAATCTATCTCCTCCGTAATAGTTTAATAGATAACTTGTAATACATTGTGCTAAGCTTGGGGCACTAAGGTGGCTCAGTCAGTTAAGCATCTGACTCTTGATTTCAGCTCAAGTCATGATCTCAGGGTTGTGAGATTGAGCCCTGCCTCAGGCTCCCCACTCAGCATGGAGTTTCTTGAGATTCTGTCTCCCTCCCTCTGCCCTTCCCCGCCTGCTCCTGTGTGTGCTCTTTCTCTCAAAAAACAAAAACAAAAACAAAATTGTGCTGAACTTTGGTAAAAAAAAATTTTTTTTTTAATAAATGACTTCCATTTATGTCATAAGATATCAGCTTTTAATTATGGTAATGATACAGGATTTCTTTTGAAAAATAAATTTATTGGGGTACCTGGGGGGCTCTGTCAAGGTTAAATGTCTGACTCTTTGTGTCAGCTGAGGTCTGGATCTCATGGGTTGTGAGATCAAGCCACGCATTGGGCTCCAAGCACAGTGAGAGTCTGCTTGGATATTCTTTTTTTTTTTTTTTTTTTCTTCATGTAAAAACTGGTAGGAGAAAATTTTATTAGATAGTAAAAAAGAGTCCAAGAGAGGATTATAGGAGAGTGAACTGCAAAAAGAAAAATCAAAATCAAGTACAAAGTAAAAAACTCAGGGACAAAAAAAGTGGACTGAGCATCATCAGTTTCCTGATACAGGCTGGTTTCCATACAGAATTTCTCTGAGCTCACAGTGTGGAGCTTCCTCCGTCTTAGGTTGCTTCTTCATTGTGCAGACTGGATTAGACTTTTCCCAGTGTCGGCTCCTGCCTCTATATATGCAGACAAGCGCGCCTCCCTGGGTTAGATAAGGGCACTTTGTGCTTGGATATTCTTTCCCTCTATCCGTTCCCCCATGTGTGCTTCTCTCTCTCACACAAATAAATAAATATATCTTTAACCCCCAAAAAGAAAAAATACATTTATCAAAATAAAAACATGAAACAATCTAAAGAATAAAAAAATATAGCATGGTGGAATGTAGATATGACAACAACGATAATTATGTTATAGAAATGCTTGATATTTGAGGAATTCTGATTAAATAGCTAATAATTTTGCTGTATCAGTGGGGATACTCAGGCAAAATTTCTTCTCCAAAGCATCACATCACTTGAGGGCAATCCAGTTACCAGTTACCTAATGCCTTCATGGTTTCTAAGTATGCTTTTTCCTGAACAAGTGCTAGGAAGATTATGTGACCTCAGGGCTGGGGTTCTAGAACACTTGATTGTACCGCTGTGAAGGCAGAGCCTGAGTTTCATTGATAGCTGTAGCCTCAGTACCCAGTAGAGAATGCTGAGCAGAGTGAGTGTTTAATAAACATTCTGACAATTTGCTGGTTACTAGTATATATCCTGCAAAATACTATCTTCTACCTCTAAATAGAACATACTTTGTTGAGATTCAGTTAAGGTCAAGTTCTCACCTCTCCCCTTCCCCAAAGTCTAGCTATTTATGACAATATCTTTGCCTGACCAAAAGGTATGATTTTTAGGTTCCTGTATCTCAAAGAGTGCTTCTTAGTAACAAGCCTTATAATTCCCTAACCATGATTAGGGTTGATCCTCAAAAAAGAATAAACAGTATATCCTAAGATAGACCAGTCAGTTCCCGATGGTAAGAACAACCACTCATTGTAATGCTAGAAAATTCAAGCATTTGGCAGAGTTCTGATTTGAAGCCTTTCTTTTTTTTTTCTTTCTTTTTTTAAAGATTTTATTTATTTGACAGAGAGAGATCACAAGTAGGCAGAGAGGCAGATAGAGAGAGAGGAGGAAGCAGGATCCCCACTGAGCAGAGAGCCCGATGAGGGGCTCAATCCCAGGACCTTGGGATCATGACCTGAGCCGAAGGCAGAGGCTCTAACCCACTGAGCCACCCAGGTGCCCCAATTTGAAGCCTTTCAACCTATATTTTCCCCAGCCTATTAAAGTATATGTTAACTATAAAAATTGTGTATATTTAGGTTGTACGTGTGATTTTTTTTAAGTGTACAATGGGACAGTTTAATATTTACTGTGAAATCATTACCACATGCAAGTTAATTAATACATCAATTACCTCACATAGTTACCTTTTGTTAGCAGCGGTCCAGTATACAATTAAGTATTTCAGCTGTTGTTACAATGTTTTACACCAGAACTTCTTTGTCTTATACTTAAGATATTTGAACCTTTTAACAAACCTCTCCCTGTCCTCCCCACCTTCCAGCCCCTGGAAACTGCCCTTCTCCTGTCTGGTTCTATGAGTTCAATTTTTTTAGATTCCACATGTAAGTGAGATCATACAATATTTGTCCACCTATGTCTGGCTTATTTCCCTTAATATAATGACCTTCGGGTTCATCCACATTTTTGCAAACGGCAGGATTTCCTTCCTTTGTAATGGCTGAATAACATTTAATTGTGTGTGCGTGTGTGTGTGTGTGTGTGTGTGTACCACATTTTCTTTAGCCATTCATTTGTTGATGGATCCCTAGGTTGTTTCTAGATCCTGGCTGTGCTATAATGAACATGAGAGAGGAGATATTTTTTGAGGTACAGATTTCATTTTCCTTGGATATATATACCCAGAAGTGGGACTGTTGGATCATATGGTAGTTCTATTTTTAATTTCTTGAGGAACTTCCATACCATTTTCCATTGTGGCTGTACCAATTTATATTCCCACCCACAACATACAAGGGTTTACTTTCCTCTGTAGCCTACCCAGCACTTGTCTCTCGCCTTTTTGACAATAATCATCCTAACACATGTGAGGTGGTATCTCATTGTGGTTTTAATTTGTATTTCCCTGATGATTAGTGATGTTGAGCACCTTTTCATGTATCTGTTGGCTATTTGTATATCTTCTTTGGAAAAATGATTATTTAGATCACTTCTCGGCCTTTTGGCTAAGATCAAGCGTGGAAAAATGATTATTCAGGTCCCTTTCTCATTTTGTATTCAGGTTTCTCTCTCTCTCTCTCTCTCTCTTTGCTATTTTGTTATAGGAATTCCTTGTATGATTTGGATGCTTCTTTATCATATATATGATTCGCAAATAGGTTGCTTTTTCATTCTGTTGATTATTTCTTTTGTTGTGTGGCTTTTTATTTATTATTTTTAAAAAAAGACTTTATGTATTTATTCATGCGAAACAGAGAGAGAAAGAGGCAGAGGCAGAAGGAGAAGCAGGCTCTTCACTGAGCAGGGAACCCTGTGGGACTCGATCCCAGGACCCCAGAATCATGACCTGAGCGGAAGGCAGATTCTTAACCGACTGAGCCCTCCAGGCGCCCTGGTTGTGCAGCTTTTTAGTTTGATGGAGTCCCGTTTTATGTTTTGTTGTTGCTCTTCCTGTGCTTTTGTTTTCATATCCAAACAAATTACCAAAAGCAATGTCAAGGTGTTTTTCCCCCAATGTTTTCTTCTAGGGTTTCTACAGTTTCAGGGCTTACGGTGAAGTCTTTAAACCAATTTGAGTTAATTTTTGTGAGTGTTTTAAGATAGGAATCCAGGGCGCCTGGGTGGCTCAGTGGGTTAAGCCTCTGCCTTCGGCTCAGGTCATGATCCCAGGGTCCTGGGATCAAGCCCCGCATCGGTCTCTCTGCTCGGCGGGGAGCCTGCTTCCCCCCTCTCTCTGCCTGCCCCTTTGCCTACTTGTGATCTCTCTCTGTCAAATAAATAAATAAAATCTTTAAAAAAAAAAGATAGGAATCCAAGTTTCATTCCTTTGCATATGGATCTCCAGTTTTCTCAACACTATTTCTCATTGTGTGCTCTTGATGCCCTTGTCAAAGATTAGTCGACTATATATGTGTCAGCTTATTTCTGGGCTCCTGATTTTGTTCTCTTGGCCTCTGTGTCTGTTTTTAGGCCCACCCAGTACTGTTTTGATTACTATGGCTTCATCATACAGTTTGAAAAAAGGAAGTGTGATGCCTCCAGCTTTGTAGTCAATATTTCTCAAGCTGACTTTTGTGGATCTCCTGTATCAGGATGGTGCTCAATGCTTGATATTGATTTTTCTCTTTGAAGCACCACACAACCCCCTGAGTTAGATGCTATGCTTATCTCCTTTTCTAAAAGGTGGGTACTGGAGGTTAGGGATGTTAAGTAACTTGTCCTTAAAACATAGCTAGTGGCATTGAAGCTGCACTCAACGTTAGATCTAACTAGATAGAAGCACCCTTAACCTCTACTCAGACTTACCCTTGAAATGCTTTATTATTTAAGAAGCATTCTTGAGGTAGAGTGAGGTAGAAAGCTTGTCCCCAGCTCCCACCTACAGCTTGAGGGCCGGATGCAAAGTATGAATGTAAATTCTGCCGTCTAACACTACTTCCCACTTTTTTTATTATATCCATACCTCCCATACATTATTTCCTTAATATGGACTTGATACTCTTATTTAAGTAGATAGCTCTGAATATAACGAAGAACGCAGTATTTTTAGATTCTTCCTAAATATGGCACAATGCTTTGAAGGTGACCGTTATGTGTCCCTCCCCACCCCCCAACCCCTTCATTGCTTTCCCTTCCTTCTCTTCCCACCTCACAGGTTGTTAGTATCATGGAGGCATTAAGGACATGCTACCACCAGACTGAGAATTTTCCCTGGATGTAATAAGCAGTACCAAAAAATAATTGCAAAGAGGGAAAATTTCTGGATGGTGTGAGTCAGTGTCATTTAATATTCTACGTTATGTAATTATCACCTCTTATTCTAAGAATGTGCCCCACGATTTGAGAATCACTGGTTTAAACTCTTTGAGAATTTTTGTGGCAATCAAACAGAGGAATGAAATCACTCCATAAACTGGAGAGCTCTTTTACAATTCTTCCCTTTGGACTGAAGACATATAAACCCATAATTTGGCTGTAACATTAATAGCTCCTCTAGCTCTTTTCCCTGCAAACACTAATTTATATTTTTCCAAAAAGTCACCTAGACAGTGTTTTCAAATGTTGTAGTGGCTGAGGACTTAGGAGTATGTGTGTAGACTTCATATGAGGCCACATAGCAGAAGTCTCCCTACCCTGAGTTTGGGAAAACAGACATGCTATGCCATTTACTATTCTTTTTTTTTTTTTTTAAGATTTTATTTATTTATTTGTCAGAGACAGAGGGAGAGAGAGCAAGCGAGCACAGGCAGACAGAGTGGCAGGCAGAGGCAGAGGGAGAAGCAGGTTCCGTGCGGAGCAAGGAGCCCGATGTGGGACTCGATCCCAGGACGCCGGGATCATGACCTGAGCCGAAGGCAGCCGCTTAACCAACTGAGCCACCCAGGCGTCCCACCATTTACTATTCTAATCATGGGGTTAGTCCACGGCTCTTTCGAAGCACAGGCTCTGCGTAAGTTACTCTGCAGAGAAAAACCAAACATGGTTCTTAACCTCACAGGCTATGAAAGCTAAGTGCATCAAGACCAATGTTAGCTCTGTCAAGACCTTGGTGGAGAATTGCTGATTATATCTTGGGAACTAGAAGGAGCTAGAAGTGTACTCACTTCTATTTCATCTCGTCTGATACCTACTGGACCCCCATAGTACATCGGGTGTATGGTCAGTCCTAATTATCTTGGAACAGATACACCACATCCTGTTTGTACCTACCACAAATGAGGCTTCATGGTATGTGGCTTTACACATTTCTCAGACTTGTCGTTAATCCTTTTTTATAAATAGGAAATGGAGGCACAGGGCATGCATATTTTAAGTGGCTACATGGGCTTTGATCCCTGTTTTAACTGAACCCACAGCTTCTGCCTTAGCATGGTAAGTCTCACCCCAAAAATAAAGAAACAGATTTCTTCGGCCCTGTAGGCGGCCACATGTTCTGTGGCCACCTGCCATTTTAAAAGGCATGGGACAGTACTGAGTTCTGGAGTAATGACAAGGTGTCTGCCTTCCTCATTAACAAGCTCTGTTTGAGTCGTTTAGGTGGCATTGTTAATGTTCCTGAAACCCGCTTTGTGTTTGTTTAATTATAATATAGTCTGGCACTTTGACATTACATTTTCTTGTTTGGCTGTAATTATCTTCTATGAGAATAAGAGCAGAGTTGGATTATATTTACTTCCTTTCTTCCTTTCTCTCTCTCTCTCCCTCTTTTTCCCCTTAACCCACAAATCTGACTGTGACTCCCTATGTTCTGGTGAACCTGCATTCTGGGTGACTGACCTGGGATCAGCCTGCAGGGACATGGCTGTGCAGCCAGCTGGGGTCAACCTGGTGGGAGCCGGGTACCGGTCATGCCGAACACGGCATGGTGCAGCCACAGGTCAGGGCATCAGGCTGTGCCACAAAGTATGCTGTGTCTGTCTTGGTAGCTGATTGGGTGCCTCAGATCACAGGAGAACCTCGACAACACAGTGGGGACCCTGCTAAGTGGCCTCTGCTCTTCTTTCCAGATAATTAGGGTTTTTCCAAACAAATGGCCTTGTCCCTCAAGAATCCCATTTCTCTGGGGTCAGGCTTTATTTGGCCTGATAGTCCTCTTAGGAAAACTGCCATTTCTTTAAATTAGGACTGTCCTTTAGTACAGTGTTCCATAGAGCAAAACAGATATTCTCCACTCAGACACAGTGTTTATGCTTGCATAATGCTCTGACCTAATCCCCACAACAGCTGCATAAGAAGGAGATACCTATAATTTAATTGCTTGCATACCACCTTTGCAATTTTCACCCTATCCATAATCTACTTATATCCAAATACACAGCATTATATTTTGTTTCAATCACTATATTTTTTTAAACTTAAAAACAAAACAAAACAAAACAAAAACACACACAATTATATGGAACTCCGAGATCTTTAGAAGGGAGGATACAAATCTATGATTTTCTCATGGACAGACTTCATGTTGCTTGACCTTTAGAGTTTTCCATTGGCACATTCAACTTAATGATCTCTAAATGCCACCAGTCCCTGCAGTCCCCACATCTTTCCACATTTGGATTTACTACTGTATAAAAAGGACTATAGCATCACTGTGATATTGGGTGTTTAGAACAACATTGATTAAGTCTTCCCTCATTCCTCCAGCAAGCCAAAGATTCCTCTTTATGAGCCCTGTTTCAGAATTTGGAGACTGGTAGGGAAAAGGGCAGGGGTGGAGTGGAGTGGGGAAGAGAACTGGGTAATTGTCAAAGAGGCCAAGTTTATCAAAGAGCTGGGCCAGAAGGGAGTGAAGGAAATGGGAAGAAGGGCTTATGGGGTGGGGGCTCTTGAGGGATTTGGGGACTTTGAAGCAGTAGCTGTAGGGTGCGGGAAAAAGCTTTGGGGATGTACTACTATCTGTTAAAGGTTGGCTTTTGCACGAAGCTGACCCTGAGTCAGGGACTCGTAACCAGGCCATTTGTAAGAGAGGACTTGGATCAGCACCTGGGGATGGAAGCAGGATTGAGCAGGGGATGATAAGGTGCAGGGTAGTCATAGGAAAGACATTAGCTGACTTTGTAGGAGTTCTAAAGATAGGATGACCCACCACAGCTCTCCACATTTGGGACCAGGGGCCCAGAATTTGTGCCCATGCTCAGTCATTGAATGTGTGTTGTCCCAGGAAGAGGGTATGACTTTGGATAAGGGTACCCTCTTCAACTGAGGCAAGCCACGAAGAGACTGATAGCGGGACACCTTCTGTCAGTGGCATGATCTACAGCTAAGGTAATATGTCTCTTATTCCTGAATGGCTATCTGGGTGGCACATCACAGCATGTACCTTGAACTGGTCCCCGTTTAATGTTTTTCATAAGCCCAAGTGACGTTTGGAGTTATTTTTAAAACTCTATGTATAGTTTCTGAATGATGCTGTAAATGTGAGTGTGCGGAGACTGAGCCCCATGGGGTTCCAGGAGTTATTAAATTTATACCCAGAAATTTGATGGTAGATTCCCCAAACCTTAATTGATAACTTCCCACACAAACACAAATTGCCATAAATAGAAAAAAGGAGGTGGGGAGAAGTGGTTTATATTGTATCTTAATAAAACTACTGTCTTGGGGTGCCTGGGTGGCTCAGCCGGTTAGGCATCTGCCTTCAGGTCAGGTCATGATCCCAGGGTCCTGGGATTGAGTCCCGCATCAGGCTCCCTGCTCAGCAGAGATCCTGATTCTCCCTCTCCCTCTGCCTGCTGCTCTGCTTACTTGTGCTCTCTCTCCATCTCTCTAATAAATAAATAACATCTTTTAAAAAAAGGTTAAAAAAAAACCCTACTGTACTGATCTCCAAAATTAGTTACTTTTGGACCTTTGTATGAGGAGATTTAGAATTTTAGCTACATCTGGGCTTTGATTTTTACCAAATTATGATCAGCAAGAGTAAGAGTGATGATCTCTTTCGAGCTGCTGTTAGGAAAATTAGAAATAAAAGAATATGTTTTATCGAGTTCCCTTAGTATATAGTTCATTAACTGGATAGAGTGTGGACAAATACTTTGGTTCCAAATAACCAAAATGTACCTTAAACATAAAAAAAGAGGGGGAAGAGGGAATTGTTATGCTCAGTATAGCTGGTGCACAGTCCAAATGCTGTTATCATGTTGGCTTTATTGTAAGGCAGCTCTCCCAAAGATGGCTACTGGTACTCCTGGGCTTATAGCATCCCAGGTTAAGTACTGAGAAGAAAGCATGCCTCTTCTACAAATGGGTCCAGCCAAATTCAGTGGGATTGATGTTCTTGGCTCTGATTGGCTCACTTAGGTGATGTGCTCATCCCTGAACCAAACATTGTGGGAGGGGGGGTAGGGTATCCTTACCAACCAGGTGGGTGTTATGTGGGAAGCTGGACATCCCATCAGCCCCTCTGGAACCATGGGCATTGAGAAGGCAGTAAGGATGATTCTCCAAAGGAAAACAACTTGCTGTCAACATTTAAAAAAAAAAAAAGATATATAGATGCCAACAAAAATATTTGACATCTACCTTTCTTTATGACAAAAGTGAATATCCTGCCTCTGCCATTTTTATTTCTCAAGGTGCTTCCTTTCTCTTTCGGTCACTGTCCTCATACATAAAATGGGGCTGATAATTCTGAGTTGGCAGAATTGGTGTAAAGATAGTTATTAATGCGAACATAAAAGCCCTTTGGAACATAGGAGGTGCTCACTAATTAAGAACTGTCATTATGGTTAATAGCAAGCATACTCTGGGCTCTATACTGGCATTTCCACAAGTATCATCACTTTTGATTAGGAACCTATGAAAGCTTTTAAACTGGGCCAAGCACTAATGACTTCCGCTTTTTCACAAGACACTTAGTATTGTCTTAGCACCACCGTGAAGAGAAAAGCATGTGATATACAGCAGCGTTTTCTATCCTGCACACAAACTGGCAACAGGGAAAGAATTCTCTCTCTAAAGATCATGATAAACAACAGTGTTTTATAGCCTAATTTTGAATCTTCATCAAAAGATTGAATAGAAGTAGCTGGAGTTCCAGTCAGGCCTTTCTCTGGAGGGTACATTTAGCAAATCCGAGTAGCAAGAATACAGCCCTCCAGATGATGCTCAGGGGGCTGCCTTCAATACATCAAAGGCAGGAAACCCAGGAAAAGCTGAATGACCATGAAATTCAAGCGAGATGGGTTTTGATGTGAGTAACTGAAAGGTCAGAGATAAATGAGGCTTTGAACCTGAAAGAAAGGGATCTTTGCTGATCCTTAAAAAAAGATACACTGTCCCTGTCAGTTGCTTCCTGAGGACATGTATCTCATTGCCAAACAATGCCAACAGCGGAGAGGAAACAGAGCTGTCTTTGGATCACTTGGGCATGCATCCTGTTGTGTGAACTTGGGCAAAATGTTCTAACACCCTAGACCTTGGATTCCTCATTCTTTCACACATTCCTAGTGACACTCTGGCTCCAGCCTGATTGGGGTTTTTGTGTGGGTTTTAGAAACTCTCTAATGCAGTCTTCTCCAGGGTCTTCTCGCCTTTCCCTGTGGCTGGAATGCTCACTTCTAACTTTTTCCTGCTTCTTGAAAGTTCTCTCTGCTCTGCCGGGTTTCCTTATGTCCCAGGAGCTCACTTATACCCACAGAGCCCTCTGTATTCTTTCTTGTGTTTGCCCTTAGAGTGTCACCTCAGGAAGCTGGGATTATATGTACTTTTTTCCAAGTTGTATGCCCAGCACTACGAATAGTGCTGAGCCATAGCAAGTCCTCAGTATTTTTTTGAATGGATTAATTAATTATCATTAAAATGAGATTTACTGTATTCATCACAACACAACTTCTTCTAGTAATAATCTTTTGGTTTATTTATGGTGGAAAACATAGGGGATGACTCCTAGAATTCTTTCCATTGCTATTCAGAGCTCTGGCCAGGCTTAAAAATAGTCTTAGTTGAGGGGCACCTGGGTGGCTCAGTGGGTTAAAGCCTCTGCCTTCGGCTCAGGTCATGATCCCAGGGTCCTAGGATCAAGCCCCGCATCGGGCTCTCTGCTCAGCGGGGAGCCTGCTTCCTCCTCTCTCTCTGCTTGCCTCTCTGCCTACTTGTGATCTCTGTCTGTCAAATAAATAAATAAAATCTTATAAAAAAATAGTCTTAGTTGAGCTCCTCTCTCCCACTTGCCCTTCTCAATCCCTCCCTGGGCCCCACACTAGGCCACCGCAGAGTGTGTCTAACTGTGACATGAAAAGTCCATCAAACTTGTACTAATGTGTCTTTGTGACTCTATGTTTCATATAGGCATTTGTTTTGGCCTCCTGAGGACATTTGTATCTCTTAGTCATTCAAGTAAGAGGCATCGACTGAGTATCACTTTGCACCTCTCCCTGGACAGAGGAATCTGGCCCCATTTGTCTAAATCTGAAAAATTCTCTTTCTGAAGGTTGGTAGTAGTAATAGCACCATTAACATCCATTGCCAATTTTTGAGGGTGGTCTTTGTGCTGTATACTAAGTTAAGGACAATAATATGACGCTGTATGTGCCAGAGACGCACACACATTTTATATTTCACATACATATTAACTCATTTAACTCTCACACAATGCGAAGGTGGGTACAATTATTACCTCTCATGCAGATGAAAGGAAAGATTAAGTAGTTTGTCCACAATTACATAGGAAGATAATGGCAGAGGTGAGATGTGAATCAAGATGAATGGGTTCAGAGTCTACTGTCTTAGTTCCCAGACTAATCCCCTTTTCAGATGAGGAAGCTGAAACTTACAGAAGTAATTTTATGTAGGCAAAGTCTCATGGTTTATAAATAGCAGAGGCAAAGTAATTATTCAGGTGTGCCTGACTCTAGTGCTTGGACCCTTGATGACCCTGCCCCTTGCCCTTTCCTAAGCCAGGCAGCCTTTTCAGATGTGAGTGGTGAGCAGAGCCTTCTAAGTGTGAGCTCATATTACAAGTAATCTCCAACTCCATTAGGACTAGCAACTCTGTCATCTAGCTAAAATGCACCATTAATAATTAATCTTTTTATAATCATCAATATATCATGGAGAAGACATGAAAATCAGTCCCAGAAATGGTACCACATGTTCCTCCTTCTCAAGGTCCTGCATTAGTAGATGCAAAGTGGAATATTAGATTGCCTAATTCCAGGCAGGAGGACTCAACTTTTCCGAAATGATACTGCTCTCTGGTTTCGGAGGCAAAAATCAAATAGGTTCTCAGAGTACTACAGTTGTACACAAACCCTTGAAAGGACCATTTTCCATCCCCATTTGTGCCACCAGAGGGATAGCCATATACACAAAAGGACCCCATGATCCTTGAAGAAATGGTATTGTATGTCTGTTGTGGAATTTGGGAAATGTATTATCTTTCCTGTACTCTTGAGCCTCATCGTGGGAATCCAGGAAGATAATGTATGGGGAAAGGACTTTGAAAATTGCAAAGTGCTGGACAAATGGAAAGCAGTATTATTATTATCGTCCCAGGAATTCAGTTATACCTCAAATGCTTGATGGTTCAGCATAATATCCAACCCAAGCAGTCACTTCTTTTTCTGGAAAATGGTGATGAACTAGGCCTCCATTTTCTTTTCTTTTCTTTCTTTCTTTTTTTTTTTTTTAATTTGACAGAGATCACAAGTAGGCAGAGAGGCAGGCAGAGAGAGAGAGAGAAGGAAGCAGACTCCCCGCTGAGCAGAGAGCCTGATGCGGGGCTTGATCCTAGGACCCTGGGATCATGACCTGAGCCAAAGGCAGAGGCTTTAACCCACTGAGCCACCCAGGAGCCCGTAGGCCTCCATTTTCTTACTGGGGGATGCTTTCACACAGTAAACATCATTTTCTTTTTCTTTTTATTAACTTCTATTTACACAAGTAATTTATGACTGAATTTATGAGCAAGAAATTCCACTTTTTTCCATTAATGTAGAAAATTTTACTTTATGTGAAGGAATTTTCCATTTTTTCATTTATGTGGGAAAAAATAATCTAAAATATCATAGGTAAATTTTTAGTTTTTCTTGACTTATATACCATTTCCCATCTGCTCTCCTTTGAGACAAATGCTTTAGTGAGTATATTGTGATTCTTCTATACATTTTTTTCTCTTTTATACATTTTTGTGCTTTCCTATACATGCATATGGTCCTGGAAAACTAAAAAGTGTGGCTGGGAGTCTAGCATAAATGACATAATTTTGTATGTGTTGTTCTTTAACTTGGATTCAACCATAAATCACTGAAAAATATGTCTTGGATGTTTATTTGTTGTTTATACAGAGAACTAAATCACTCCTTGGAAAAGTTGTGTGATATTAAATTGGATCAGATATACCAAAATATATTTTGCCCATCTCCTTACTGCATTCTTTTCTCTCTTTTTTTGTATTGGAAATAAGACTAAAATAAACAGTCTCACTCACATCATGTCTCCTTCTGCATGTATGTGAGTGTGTTTCTAAGATAAAATACTAAGAAGTACAATTATTGGTTCACAGAGTATACAGGTCTCCAAAGTGGCTGCCCCTTTAATATTTACTGCTTTCACTAGTGTTCGTGACTGTTTCCTCACATTATCATGGAACTGTTGCCAAATTTCTTCATGTTTGCTAATTTAATGAATAATAAATGGTATTCTGTTTTTGCCTCTTTGTTGATAGACTTTCTATTTATAGCGGTTATTTGTCTACTGAACCTTTTCTTTTCCTTTTTAAGATTTCATTTATTTATCTGAGAGGGAGAGAGAGTACACGTGCGTGCATGAGCAGCAGGAGGGGCAAAGGGAGAGCAGACTCCTCTGAGCAGGGAAGCCCAACATGGGCTCGATCCCAGATCCCTGGGATCATAACCTGAGCTGAAGGCAGCCACCTAACTGACTGAGCCACCCTGGGACTGAACCTTTTCTTATTGATTTGTAGAAATTCCTTATATATTGTGGCTAATAAGTTTAATATACATAACACCAATATTTTCTAAGTGGGTGTAATTTTAACACCTATCTAAAAGCATATGCAAATCTAATTTTGGAAACTATAATATAGTGTAGATATTTTCTTTTCATCCTTCATGTCCCTACATAAATATCTCCTCCTTAGGAGCTCTTTTACATCCCAAACCAGATCAGGTCCCTTGATATAGTGTGCCTTGACACAGTGTGTTTTTACTTCATTGCATCTGGCATAATGCTAATTAATTATTTGCCTCATCATTATTTTTTTTAAATTTTATTTATTTGTTTGACAGAGAGAGATCACAGTGGACAGAGAGGCAGGCAGAGAGAGAGGGAAGCAGGCACCCTGCTGAGCAGAGAGCCCCGATGTGAGACTCAATCCCAGGACCCCGAGATCATGACCTGAGCCGAAGGCAGCAGCTTAACCCACTGAGCCACCCAGGCACCCCTGCCTCATCATTATTTTTATACCTATTTCTTCTGTCAGAATGCAGTCTCCTCAAGGTCAGGATTTTGTTTAATGTTACCCAGTACTTTTTCCCAGATCATAGCACTGACAGACAGTAGGAAAAAAATAAATATTTGCTCAGCAGCCAAATGAACTTTGGAATCAGACAGACTTGAACTCCAATCCTACCTCTGCCCCTATCCTGGTTGTGCAACCTTAAACAAGTCTCTTAAACCTCTCTTAGCCTATTTCCTTACTTACAACACATTTTATAATTCTATTTTCTGCTCATTCTTTTTTTTCTAGGGATTTTTTAAAAGATTATTTATTTATTTATTTATTTGACAGACAGATCACAAGTAGAGAGAGGCAAGCAGAGAGAGAGAAGAGGAAGCAGGCTCCCTGCTGAGCAGAGAGCCCGATGCAGGGCTCGATCCCAGAACCCTGGGATCATGACCTGAGCCAAAGGCAGAGGGTTTAACCCACTGAGCCACCCAGGTGCCCCTGCTCGTTCTTTTTTTTTTTTTTTTTTTTTTTTTTTAATTCACTGTTAGAGTCTGGCTTTAACCCTACTTATTCTAACCCAGACTTTGATGTAAATTAAATCTTGTTTTGACTCTGTCCAAGAGATTATTACTAGAAACACTGGAAAGGTGTGTTCATATTGAGCATCTCCTGGCTTGGTCCCTGAGGACAACATTAATGAGATTCTATGTATACTTAACTTTTGTTCTTGCTTTCTAAAAATTGGGCAATTGCATCTACAGATTTTTTTCTTTAATATGGCAAAAATCTTTTACCTTTAAAGCAAATCCACTCACAACTTTTCTGGATCAAAGAGGCCTTTCAGCTCTCTTCCAAAGAGAAAATGCTCCACAGATTTCCCTGGGCAGTAAGTATGTTAAATTGCTGTAAGCCACATGGCCAAGATATAACCAAATAAAGCTGAAACACCAGGTCTCATTCTGTTCAGAATTACTTCTGCAGAATTTCAGCTGAGAGAATAGAAATGTGTTGAAAGAAACAAAAATGCCTTAAGTAATCGTGCTTTACACAATTTTTTAACCAAAAACCAATATGAACCACTAAAACAATCCTAAGTAGTAGCATCAGTAAAATCTTGCAGCTATCTCCTATTTATGGGGCAAAATTTATCTAATAAAAATCTTCACTATAAATAGGTACATCCATCCAGCTATGGATTTACTAGTCCATACCACCGTATGAGAAGCACTGTGCTCTTATAATCCACACTTGGTGAGAAATGATAGATTTAAAAAGCTCTACATCAGACTCATTCCAGGGCCTGACCGTTGATTATTAAATAGTTCTGAGGGGAAATCATCCTGGGGTGCTGGTTTCTGGCTCCAGTTTCCACGTTATTCAGAGAGTTGTTAAATGACCATCCTTCTTTGCCTAAAACACAGGGTTATTGGAGATAATGCTACCAGAGGCAATTTGCACATTGCTTTTTGAGTCTCTTGAATTATTTTCTTTTAGTAAATGTTCAGAAGTAGAAATAAGCCCCTGTGTGACTTGTAGTATATGGATTTATCTTGATGTTTTTCCAGAAGGGTGATACACATTTTCAGTGCTGCTGGCAAAATTTGTGCAATATACATATTATAACAGTAACAAATAATTATAATAGTAACAAAATAATCATGACATTTAAAAATTATAATAATTGAAGAGAAATTATTTTATAATTATAACAGTAACAAAGTGGCCAGCTCTCATATGCTGAATGGTTACTGTGTGCCAGGCACTGTGTTAAACACTTTACACACACTGACATCTTCTTCTTCTTTTTTTTTTTTTAAAGATTTTGTTTGTTTATTTGATGGAGAGAAAGAGAGCACAAGTGGGGGGGGTCGGGCAGCAGAGGGAGAGGGAGAAGCAGGCTCCCTGCTGAGCAGGGGTCCTGATGCAGGGCCCCATCCCAGGACCCTGGGATCATGACTTGAGCTGAAGGCAGATGCCTTACCAACTGGGCCACCCAGGCGCCCCTATACACACTCTCTTATCTGAACCTTACAACAACCCTGTGTGGTATGTACTAGGATTGTGCCTATTGCCAGATGAAGATGATGAGATTGAGGAAAGTAGAGAGAGGCAAAGCAAGCTGCCCGAGCTCACACAGCTCATGGGTGTTCTCTCTTCATTCGATGTGACGTACGAATAGTAGTAGCTAGCGGTAACAGATAACAGCCTTTAAATATTTAACATAGACCAATGATCATCATATGTATATACATCATATTATGTCACATATATACACATTATCTCTTTCAGTGTATGTGGCTTTATCACTATAATTTTATCTGTATTGGGTATTGTACTTTAAATTATTTTTCTTCTTTTTTTCTTTTCTTTCTTTATTGGGTACAAGATCATTTCTTAGAGCTTAAAAAATGTTGTTTCTGTTAATTGTGAAGATGAACATCTCTTCTATTTTACAGCATCACTGATTAAAATCCTAGAAATGCATTGAATCTGCATAAAAGTTTAGCTCGGTGTCTTAATTAATCTCTCTTTCCTCATCTCTGGTGAGGATTTAATGATTGAAAACCTGTAGACCATTCAGAGCAGTTTTTGGTCCATAGTAAGCAGTCTAATAAGGGTAACTATTATCTAGTAGGGAGTACACAAGACTAATCAACCATCTATGCTTGAATTCCTCACAGACAGGGACCAGCTATCATTGCATTGGTTACATATTTAATGTCCTTGGGAATGATTCTACCTGCACATTGGATAGTCCTTTGTATGGTATCAGCTCCACAATTAATTAATTTGGGGGCTCTCATGACCTCTCTGTGAAAGGCCTCTCTAAAGGCCCTTCAGTTCAGTGATTCATCATGTCACAAGTCTCCTCAAGGTTTGTTGTGTTTTTTTTTTCCTAAGAAAAGCTATTAGCCTAAAAATGAAACTTTGAGAACTCCCTTTCTGATGAAACAAGTTTTATAGGAGTGAAACCTGAGGAAGAAAATTATGAAACCAACTCTTTGGGTAAGTCAATATCCCTTGTCTAGGGAGGGAGAAGGTTTCAATCACTCCCCCTGAGACATTTTAAATTGTATACTTTTCAGAAACAGTATGAGTTCAGGTATCACCTTTTTTTTTTTTTTTTAAGCCAAAATATTTAGTTCCCAGATTGACAGCATTCTTTTTTCTTAACATGTCAAGAACACTTTTGGATAAGTCTCTGGGCTGTCAAGTTGTTAGTTGGAAAAGATGTGTGAGAGAAGGGCCAAGATCTCCCTCCAGTTCAGGGACTATCAATACTCAAAATCTGACAAAAAAGGCAAACAGTAAAATTTAAATATTTTATGCCTCTGTTTTATTTTATGTCCTGTGAGAACTTTCTGCCTATGACTTATTTCAGGCTTCTTTAGTACTGGAATAATGGGAACATTGATGAGGAAAACATGGTGGGGTAAGTTAGGTCTTGAAGGATTTAAAGGAGGGAGGGAAGAAAAAGTGCCCTATTGAGTGCCGAGGTATCTGGGAGTAGTCTTGGCGCTGCTGTTGACTGAGACCTGGAACCAGCCATCTAAACTCACACCAGAATCATAGATCTGGAAAATGAGGGAGTTGGTTCAAACTGGTAGCTTTTCAACTCCTTAATGTAGTAGAACCCTTTAAAACAATCCCACTTGGGACTCTGATATGTGAAACAGAATTTGACCTGTTCTGGGCCCCAAATTCTACATATCTGGCTTCCATTTCACTTTTTTCCTCCCTTCCTTTTCCGCACTGTGATCCCTGCCTCATTCTCCTCTTTCTGGCAGCTTCTGAGATACTCTTGGACCCAGAGGATCAGACTAATGAAATCACTGCTTTTAGCAAATCCTAAGGTCTTTCTTGTTCTGAAGATCTATGATATCAGAAGCTGGGTCAATATAGGGCCATCTAGCACGGTGTAGAATAAAGACTGTCAACCTGGGAATTAGGCAGACTTAGGTTTCAATCCATGCTCTGTCACTGACAAGCTGTTTGACTTTGAACAAGTCAGTTATCTTCTTTACAAAAGCTCTTTCTCATCTGAGGAAGATGATCACTTCCTCCCAAAATATAATGTCCCCCAAAGAGTGTTCAAGAGATGTTAATTCTCTTATTTTCTATGTCCCAAGGGTTGTCTTTGAAGAAACTAAAAGTGGCATTGAGACAGGCATTCAGATAGCTTCAGCAAAGAAATTATTTTGGCTTATGCAACGTACTCCAAACATAATGGAAAACAGAACCTCAGTTATCCTTGGAGATAGAGGTAGGAGAAGCTTTTCAACTCTTTAAGAGGGCAGGGTGAAGAGGACAGGTGAAAGGGTTTTGTTTTTGTTTTTGTTTTTTTTAACATGGGTTACAAAGTGATCAAGTGACAAATTTGTGGGCGCCTGGGTGGCTCAGTTGGTTAAGCAACCGCCTTCAGCTCAGGTCTTGATCCTGGAGTCCCGGGATCGAGTCCCACATCAGGCTATCTGCTCAGCAGGGAGTCTGCTTCTCCCTGACCTCTCTCCTCTCATGCTCTCTCTCTCTCTCAATAAATAAATAAAATCTTTAAAAAAAAAAGTGACCAATTTGCTTTTGGGAGCATGACTCAGCCCAGGTTTGACTGTTCTTCTTCAGCTTCTGTAAATGAAGTCAACTCCCAACTCAAGAAGGACTCTCCAATTCAAAAATGACAAAGTGACCGCATAAATAGAGGATGGGGCAAGGAATAGTGTCTTTAAAAAAAGATTCCGAGTTTGTAAGTAAAACAAATGTGCCTTAGGTGCCGTTGACAAAAACACCATCTCTACAACAAAGAGATAAGCTCTCTTTACTCTGCTACTTACAACATGCATGAAGGGCTCTAATTGAGTCTGACCACTGTCAAGTATACTTTCAGAGGGATCTGTCAGATGATAGCATTTAAATGTTGGGGGAATCAAAACCATATCCCAAGATGAATGTTTGAAAGACCTGGAGACCCAGGCTAGGAAACAGGCAGAAATGAAGACACTTCTTGGGCTAAGAAGCTGAAACACATGACTGCTTTCATGGTAGGAAAAGCTTCCCTGGGACCTATAGCTAGAATGAATGAGGTACAAAATGTTGGAGGAAGTTTCTTCAACCTCGCACCATTCAGCTTGAGATTCAGAGCATGAGGGGACCATCCGATTAGATCAGCTTAGGTCAGAGTGCCTGCTCTGTTACAGAGTATAAAGGGTCTGACTGTGTAGACTAGATTATTATCCCAGTGCTTTACTGCCTCCCAATAATGGAATTATACTTCCACAGTCTGTGTCATGTGACTTTGTAGTTCCTCTCACTAATGGATATATTTCGGCATCTTGAACTTGCATTCAACTATGTAAACTTTGTTTGGCCAATTGAATGAGGTAGAAGTGAAAGCATGTTAGTTCTTAGTCCAGGCCTTCAAAGGCTTCCCATATTTATGCTTGTTCTCTTGTGCCTCTGTCATTTCCATGAGAAGAAAATGTCTAAACCATCTCTGTTGTTTAATGGAAATGAGGGTCACGTGAAGCAGAACTGTATACCTACTCCTTCTGTAGAGGAACGGGCAAGCTCAGCCACAATCATCCCAGCTGACCCGTAGATGTGTGAGGAAAAGAGTGTTGGTATTTCTATGCAGATAATGTTGTGGGGTTCTGTCACAGCAATAGCTTGTTTTCCTAGTGAGGTACAGTGTATTTGTTATCTATTGCTGCCTAATAAATTGCCCACAAAACTTAAAGACTTCATGTAATAGTAAGTGTTAATTATCCCACACAATTTCTGTGGGTCAGGAATCCAGAAGTAGCTTAGCTGGGAGGGTCTGGTTTATATTTTTCATGCCACTGTCAAAATGTTGGGCGGGTGGTAGTTACCTGAGGGGCTGAATAATTCTCTTCTAAGATGTCTTACTCACATGGATGACAAGTTGGAGCTATCTATTTGCAGAATATCTCATTTCCTTGCCAAGTGGATTTCCCCATAAGTCTGCTGATGTGTCATCATGGCTTAGTACCTGACATTCCCCACAGCAAGGGGTTCCCAAGAGAGAGATCAAGGAGGAAGCCACAATGCATTTTGGGGGGATAGCCTGGGAAGTCACACACTATGAGTATTGCAACATTCTGTTTCTTTAAAGAGAGTCACTAAGTTTAGCCCACACTTAAGGAGAGGAGAATTAGCTCTACTATTGAAAAGTGGGAGTGTCAAAGAATTTGTGGACACATTTTAAAACCACCATGGGCAGATACTAGACGAAGTGATCATTGAATTGAACAAAATGAGGGAAAGGTAGTTCCCCCAAATAAACCAATTTCCCAATGAAAATATTTGGGTAATTCCCCCAAATAAAATGCTATAGGAAGGGAAAGTGGAAGCAGAACAGTCAATAAAAGTGAAATAAATACAAAGGGAGGAAATGCTAACTTGAAACGTCATGAAGAGTAAACTTAGACTCATTTGGTATGACCCAAGGAAAAGGACTAGGACCAATGAGAATAAGAGCTGTAGCAAAACAGAATGGCTTGATGCCTGTGATGGAAGGTCCTCTGAGATTGTCCAGAAGCAAAGCAAAATTGGCAGTAGAGCAACCAATGGCAAAATCAAGGTGGGGGTACTGGAACTAAATGTAATACACACAAAAGGTTTAATTATGATGCTCAGAGGCCCCAGTGTGAGAGGGAGAGGTTTATAAAACCTACAGAGCTTTGAAAACTATAATGCAGGTGGATAAAGGAAGAGAGGTAGAGAGATGGAATTCATGCACTCATAAAGAGGAAATCCACGAAGGGATCTCCAAGGGAAATGGCAAAGGAAGCACTGAGAAGATAATTGGATTTGCTGATGAGTGGCCTGCAGGTGTGCGTTCAACAGACTGGCCATGAATCAAATAAAGGCTTGATGAGAGCCATTCAGTTTAGAGTATGCAGTAGCTATCGGGGCAATTGTAAGTGAGAAGAAAAGGACGGCAGTGCCCATTGTTTACCAACTAGAACTGTGTCAAGGGGAGGCTAGGAAGTGCTACTTCAACCGCAGGGCCCTGGTGGTCAGGTCTCCCTACCTCACGTCCCAGGTGAACTGACCTAAGGACAAACAGCAAAAGGAGAGGGAAGGAAACACAACAAAGCCTGGTTGAATCCTGGCTTACCCTGGTTATCTGTGCAAAATTTGACCATCAAATTTTGATAGAGATTTCCAGAGTCATCTATCTAGCCCACAGTGGAGAGCTAACTTTAGGTTCAGGTTAATAGCAGAACAAAAGACCTCGCCATTCCCTCATGAAGGAACAGCACATACCTGGTACTGTGCCTGTGTTTATGGCGCACATCTCTAGTGGATGGAACGTGGCTTTGGGAATCCTTACAGCCATCAAGATGGCGCTCCAAACAGCTAGTGCCAGTGAATCAGAGCTGTCGTGGAGGTGAGCTTCATTTGTCCTCCCTAGGATCAGTCTCTAAGAGCTGAGGAATTCTTGGCCAATAGGACATGAAGAAAGCCATGCCCTTGGCAAAGGAGACAAAGTATTCTCCAGTCTGCTGACTCTCAGGCACACTTTGCTCCCTTGAGACAAAGAGGCCCCTGCTGTTCATCCTTAATTTCATAAATTCAAGCCCATCTGTTTATTAAGGAAGAGAACTATTGCAAAGAAGGAACCCCTACTAGTCCTAGTTAAAGATGGAGTCAGAAGCGGGAAGGAGGGTTTTAAAGAAGAACGTTTCCACATCAGGTAGCATTGGCATTTTGGGCGAGACACTTCTTTGTTGTGGGAGCATGTCCTGTTGTAAGGGCCTATTTAGCCAGAGCGAATCCATCTCGGTTAAATAGCCGTTTTGTTGTTTGTGCAGTAAAACTTAAACTGACTCTGCCCCCCTCACCCCCAGAGGAACTTACTTAGAAGCAAGTCCGGGAAACCAGTAAAATATGGTCGACCAGTCCCTGATAACAGAGCCCAGAATACAAGGACGAGTCAGGCCAGGTGGAGACATCCAATCAGTAAAGCGCACATACTATCTCCCTAACTACCAAAGAATGTGGGCCCCGCCTTTTGGGCACCTTTTGGGCGCCAATTCTGACCAAGGAGATAGGCTAGTTCAAATAGCTACTATGGGGTGAATTGTAATTCAATTGGCCTCCCGCGTGTGACCTAGCATGACTGTGCAGCTTTCTCTGTGTGTTGCAATCTCATTGGCCACCTATGTGCGTCCAGGCTCAACCACATGGCCTTTGCTCTATAAAAGTTAGTCTCTGAGGCTGGGAGGGGTCGCTCTCTCTGTTAGAGACTGCCCCAAATGGTCAGTTTGATTCTCGATGGTTGGCGTGAAACAAAGCTTTGCTTGACCTTCGCTTTGTATCAGTCTCGCTCCTTTGATCACGGACCCTGACACTGTGAGCTGTGGGATGTTTAGCAGCATCTTACACTCTACTAGACACCGGTAGCCAGTCACAACCTGTAAGTTGTGACAATCAAAAAATGTCAAATTTCAGGGTGCTTCGTTGACTCAGTCAGTTAAGCCTCTTGATTTCAGCTCAGGTCATGATCATGAGACTGAGCCCGGAATCAGGCTCCATGTGGGCATGGAGCCTGCTTGAGATTCTCATTCTCCTCCTCTCCCTCTCTCTCTCCCTTTGCCCCTCACCTCACCCCACTGGCATGCTGTTTTGGAAAAAAAAAAAAAGAAAGTCAAACTTCCCAGGGGAGTGGGGGGATGGGTTATGTAGAGAATCGCTCCCAGTTGAGAACCACTGCTCTAGATGAAAACAATCACAGAAAAGAAATCCAACATGAATTCTATTACTTAATGTTGAAAATAAAATTATAACCCAGGTTCCATGATGTTAAGAAACCCGAAGGATTCTAGAAACTCCTTTCAACATTTCATATGTTGAAAAACCGTAACAGGAAAAAAGGCCAGCTTACTTGTGACTGTGGGTGTAGCTGGAGGGACTCTTTCCCATTCTGATGACTCCCAAGTAGAGGAGGTATGTGAGAGGAAACAAGTGTTGCCACAAGGCTTAGGTCCGTCCCACCTTCAGGCCTTGCTTTAGCTATTTCCTGGGCCTGGAACTTTCTTGTCTCAGATCTGTGTATGGCTAGTCTGTTGTGATCCACAGGGCTTAGCGCAAATGTCACTGTTTCAGAGACCACCCAGCCAAAAAGAGTACATCCCTTCAAATACCCTGACCCCATTATACCATTGCATTTTCTGCATTATATTTACTTTCTGTATTTATTCATTTGAATACATATTTATTTAATCCCCAGACATTTACCAGACTATGAGCTCTACTGAAGCAAGGATGCTCTCTTTTTCACTCATTGCCATATCCCCCATGCTGGGCACCAAGTGGGAGCTCAAGAAGTATTTGTTGCTAGATATAAGTAGGTATAAATATTTGTTGATATAGATCTCAACGTGTATATTAATACATTTAATCCTCATAATAACCCCATGAAGTGACTATTTGACAAATGAGAAAACAAAGGTACCCACAGGCTAAACTGACTTGCTTAAGGTCATACTGCTTATAGTATGGAGGCCAGAGATATAAAAGTGAATGTTCTGGTATCAGAGCCTACATCCCTAACCATCACACTGATGAAGGGAGACAGGAGGGGCATGATTAAAGTCCCAGAGGCAAGAGAGAACATGATGCTGGGAAGCTGGAAGGAGTCCAGGATGTGTCATGCAAAGAGAACAAAGAAGAGGGTGGCAAGTGTTGAGGTAAGTCAGAAAGGAGCCAGATCAAGGATGACCTCATCAAAAAAACTATGCATTAGCAAACTCTGAGAGTCCTCCTTAATCAATACAACTCTTAGATTGTGGATTAACATCAGCAATCCCCTAAGCCTCTGGGTGGATTTAATTCCTTACAACGAGGTCCAGTGTATCAGGTGGAACTCTTTAGACAGGTGGTCCTCCTGTCTCCAACTGCCAGACATGGGGAAGACAAAAACAGGGAGCCCAGGTGTTTAGCATCCTGGTTCGTTTTATTTTTTGAAGAAAAGACAACAGTGCATTAGTTTTTATCCTGGAATAGATGGTTTGTCCAGCTGTAGATGCTGTAGAGAGGAAGCTGAATGTTAATTAGATGTCAACAGTAATTATGGTGATTATGTTTTTTGAATAGCTATTGGGGATAGCTGGAGCCACATCTAGAATGTGATGTGAATGACACTTTAATAGTTGTTTAAAAGAAAAAGAGAGCAGCCTGTTACTAAGGAAATTACAGTGAATAGAACCATAGTAAAATAGATTTCTTAACAAAGAACTATAACAATGATAATAGTTGCATGTGAGGTATCTACTATATATTGAGGAAAATCATGAAAAAAAGTTTTTGAGAGAAGATCCCTTAGAAGAAAGCCGGTTATCTTAAATCTTTGCCTCAAGGTTTCACTGGACTGTTTTAGGCCTCTATCTTTCTGATTTTCCTTAGGAGTGGGTCAGAATCACAGTTTTTCTAACCCTTTTATTTTAATGATATTTTAATTACATGCTTTTATCTACCGTAGGGATTCTGGTAGTGCAATAACTTGTATGATCATCCACTTCATAAGAAATTTTTATTGAATTAATTTATTTTAAAATAAGATCACAGTTTGACATTAATATTTAAGGAGATATTTATCTTATTTTTTATATTGAAGGATTTTCCTTTTTATTAAAAAAGAAGTCACTTGATTCTTTTAAATAGAGCATCTGCTCCATGTTTTAACATATGCCATGCAAATCTTGGGGGTAAGACAAGATCAACCTGCCCTCTCAAGCCAGAATTTAAAAATCTCCAAAAGGAAAAGGCATTGCACTCACTCTCTGTAATCCTAAATTACAAGCCAGCAGCATAGATGAATGTACTGGCATTTATGTAATCATTCATTCTACAAATATTTACTGAGCACCTACCATGTGTCACATATCACAGGAGGTGAGTGGGCGGTAACCCACATTATTTGGTGACAATCCTAGGAAAAAGACATATTTCCATCAGTATAAGTGGCTCCCTACCTCAGCTACTGCCACCCAGGAGCTCTCTGTCTCTCCTCCTGCCAGCTGAGAAATGTGACTCACATACAATGAAGGATGAAATGGACTTTGTCCCTGGATATAACCGTCTGTGGAAGGGCTTCAGAATTCAAGGGGCGAATAGCGCACAATGTAAGGGATAGTCTAACGGAAAAAAATTCATGAAGCTGAGAGGTCACATGGAAAGCATGCAACATGGGTTAGGGAAACCTTCCCAGAAGAACTGTACTATAAATCATAGGAAGATGGTACCACATGCAGAGGTGGGGCAGGAGTGAATAGCAAAAACAGAGCACTGAAGGCAAAGGGTGCAGTACACATTCAAGGAAGTGGAGACAGTTCTGTAGGGCTGGATCCTGCAGTATAGAGGAGGCTATGATTAGCGTTGAGGCTGTAGATATGTTTAATGTTGAGTCCAAGTAAGTTCGGGGCCTGTGGATGATGTTAAAGACTGGACTTTATCTTTTTTTTTTTATCCATCAAATTGACATGTATTTATTGCACAAACTTCCCCTAGAATTGGGAGGTTATTATATATTATATATATTATAATACAGGTGTACATTTGAGAAATGTGTACAGAACAAGGAACAAGTATATACATTTACATATCCCACCATCTAAATAACTTAGAGAAAGCAGAACCATCTCATTAGACATCCACCAGAAGTAGGCATGTGTAAAAATTTTTTTTTAAGTGATCATACGCAGTGCAACAAAACCAATTGCAACAAAACGAGATCTGTGCTAGTATGTTTATTGCACTTAACATTTTCAAACTCAGTATTAAGACATATTAATAAAAGCCAGGAATATTTCAAGTCAAACCAATTAGTTTATGTACAAGGAAAAATTAGTTTTAAATCTATAATGTAAAAGATCCCTTTTTCATTTCCTATTGCAACAGTTTTTTTCCCCCCTATTGAAACAAACAGGTTTTTTATAATATGTAACAGGTATCTGTCCTCACCATAGGAAATTGAAAAAATTATTTTGAACAGGCCAAAACTCTTCACATTCATCATAATGATCACACGTTAAAGAAGTAGCAGCTCATTCCTTGGGCTTTGTGTAAGGAAAAACAAGACTATGATGAAGGTAGTAGAAATTACAGGGGGTTAGGAATTATAAAACTCAGGAATCCTATAAGGATTAATGCTTCTGTAAGAAACTATAGGCCTCTTCCTTTTTCTTTTTTTAAGATTTTATTTATTTATTTGACAGATCACAAATAGAGAAAGAGGAGGAAGCAGGCTCCCTGCTGAGCAGACAGCCCGATGTGGGGCTCAATCCCAGGACCCTGGGATCATGACCTGAGCCGAAGGTAGAGGCTTAAGCCACTGAGCCACCCAGGTGCCCCAGGCCTCTTCCTTCTGAGCAAACCTTACTTTTATTTTCTTTTTTTGAAGATTTTATTTATTTGAGAGAGAGAGAGATAGCAAGATAGAGCACGCGTGAGGAGGAGAGAGAGCAGATAAGGGGTGTTGAGCAAGAGAGTGAAATGATCAGATTCACCCAAGAAGGATCCTTCAGTGGGCCATGTGGAACGTGATTCAGAGGGACCAAGGCTGCCAGCAGGGAGAACAGTTAGGCTACTTACTGCATGATTCTGGATAAGAGATAGGGGTGGCTTGCACTAAGAGGTAGGAAAGAATAAATGGATTTGAAAGGAAGATTCAGTAATAGAATCTACAAAATTTTGTTTACTGTAGCTTGGATTCTGTATTACCAGAGAACATTTCAATATGTGGGTTTCCATAACAATAACAGCACTTAATAATTAATATTAATGTCCCTGTGTTTTTTAGTGAGATTTGCTTGTTTTGCTGTAGAGAAACATAGGTTTGGAGGAAGAAATAGAAAAAAGGAAGAAGACAAATAATTATAAAAAGCATGGACTAGATACCATCATACCTTCACTATAGTAGGTACCCCACTATGTGCTTTATTTTTATTCCTCACTGTGCCAGGTTCAGGGGATGTATTATTCTGAATCTTCCAAATAACTCTAGGAGGCAGGTGTTGTGGTTCAACTGTATGAATTCAGAACCCAAGAGTTAACGAGATCTAGCTATACGTCCAAGCTCATTCCCTTAGGATGGGGCAGAACCCAGCCTGGCTCCGGTTCTCTTTCTAGAGAACACTGCTGCCCCGCAAAGAGAAAAGAAAGACAGATACACAAGGGGCAGGTAGACATTCAGACAGAAAAAATGAGGATTCAGAAAGTGGGAAAGAAGAAGGGAAGCTTTACTGAATCCAGAATTGGGAGCAGAGCAATCTTACACACAGGTCTCATTAGAATAGCAGGGGTCTCTTCTCTTCACATCGTTGCCAAGTTCTTTTATAGCAGAAGTGTATTCTATTAACTTTAGTGCCCTACTTTGAACTCCATAACAATTAGAAGTCAGGACCAGAACATAAGTTCCACTCTAGATATTTTTACTGCTGGTAGAAGTGATCTGTGCCATTTGGATTGTCACAGATCAATCCATGTTGATTAATGGAGACTCCAATGGTGTGCCTCTGAATTTTCTTGGACTAGATTATACCTTAGATTCACAGTGCACCCATCCTAGGGCTAGGATCTTATAATTGGAGGACTGAAAATATGTAACAAGTAACAAAGCACAGGCAGTTTGAATGATTTATATACTTAGGTAGAATCCCACATGTACCTGGTGGTAAAGCTTGCACAGAATTATTTCCACCGCATTTTGATTTTCCGTGGAGAAATCACACCAACAGTTTAGGGCTGGAGCAGTAACCACTGCAGTATAGTATAGACCCAGAGTGGCTCAAGAGTACTAATACTGTGCCCCATTGATTTCTCTATCCCCGTAATTAACACAGTGACTAATTTATAGCAAGCCTTTCCAAAAAATTGCTTGAATGAATGAAGGATGGCAAGAGTTATGAGCAACTTATTCCTGTATTTTAAAGAGGCACCATATGGTAAAGCATCTGGATGTTGGTTTCAGCTCAGTTCATGACCTTGGGGTCCTGGGATGGAGACCTGCATTAGGCTTTGCACTCAGCAGGGAGTCTGCCTGAGGATTCTCTCTCTCCCTCCCCCTTTGCCCTCATCCCACTCTTTTTCTCTCTCTCTCTCAGTTCAATACATTTTTAAAATCTTTTAAAAAATAAACAAAAGGGCATTATGGTATAGTGGTCAGGCCTATGGATGCTAAGCTCAGACTGTCTCTGTCCAAATCATCCTAGCTATGTACATTTAGCTCTCTAGACTTCAATTTTCTCATCTATAAAATGGAGGAAATACTGTTTTAAGAAATTCCGCTGAACTGCTTAATAGGGCTTGACATGTAGTAAGTGCTCGTAGGGTTAGCTGCTAACATATTTATGAGCGTTAATAACCTACAGGTATAATGTCCTACTTTGTAGTCTTATAAAATTTACCAAAGATACCTTCACTGAAGAAAGAAAAGGAATACAGATGCAGAAGTCATTCCTTCGTGGGATGGATCCAGAGATAAGCAGTCTAGTCTTACTGGAGAGCAAGGCAAATGGAGTGAGGAGAAAGGCTCCTCAGGAGTTAGACTGTAACCCAGAGTGGGTGTCTTCATTTTCCCACCCAAGTACAGATGCAAGGGCTCTCTTTTCAACACCACCAGTTGTCAAAAAAAGTTTATGACCTGCCTTTCAGAAGATTAGAGTACCCAGGTTCATTTGAAGGGATTAAGAATGTCCACCTGGGTTGAGGCTCAGCAAAGGTAATGGATATACTAAGAACATCTTTCATCTTTCTATTGATTCATTCACAAGAGTCTTTAGAAAACTGGCCAGACTGCGGTGCCTGGATGGCTCAGTCAATTAAGTGTCTGCCTTTGGCTCAGGTCATGATCCCAGGGTCCTGGGATCGAGTCCCTCATTGGTAGGGGGGTGGTCCCTGCTCAGTGGGGAGCCTGCTTCTCCCTCTTCTTCAGCTGCTCCCCTGCTTGTGCTCCCTCTCTCTCAAATAAATAAAAATAAAATAAAATAAAATTTTAAAAAAGGAAAGAAAAGAGAGAAAGAGAAAAGAAAGAAAGAGAGAGAGAATGAAAGAGAGGGAGGGAGGGAGGGAGGGAGGAAGGAAGGAGAAAGGAAGGAAACTGGCCAGCTTGTCCTTTCAGAATGGCAACATAGTGCTCATCCAAATGGTAATGGAAGTCCACATGATTGGGCTTGGCTTCCCTTTGACTGCCCACAGAGATCCTTTGCAGCCTCTGTGCTGACTCTGCCTCCCACTTCTCTTTATGAGGTTTCTTCTCCCTAACCCCACCAACCTTCCCCAGGATTTTTGAATCTGCGCATTCTCCTCTTCTCTTTCTTACCCCGCAAAGCCAAGCGACTTTTGTCTTGTCTCCCTCCAGATCAGTCAGTCTCCAGCTTTCATTCCTCTTATTCCCATATGGTCCTAATACACACCCTGTATCTCTCATTCATTCCTCAGGGCCTCCCATTTTGATTCTCAAAAGACTGTTCTTCTCTCAACAAAACTCCTTATATATCAAAAGCTACGGCTTTTGAAGCTATTATTTTTGATGTGGGTTTCAAAAACATATTTTGGAATTCAGAAACACTAAACATTGATTTTTTTGTTGTCATTCTCTTTTCATTTCTGCTATAATCACACCAGTGTTCCTTGAGGCAATGTGCTGCCTGTGACAGACAGGAGGAAGGGTCGTAATCAAGAAAGGAAAGAAAAGCACAGAGATTGATGCGTTAAGATCATATCTTGCTATGTCACAGTCATTCATGTGGGCTCCCACTTTCAAGTTTCAGCAAATGGACTCTTATCTTTGACTTATTGCTGACATTGATCCCTGGATCTGCCCTCTCACGGCTACTACGAAAATGTAAAGTGAGCACCGTAGTGGGGAAGCTTTCCCGAAATGCACTTGTTCTTTGTATCATAACGTGCCTTATAAGTTCCTCAAAGTTTAAATATGGTTCCTTAGATATGTACTGGGTGTTTACCATGTATGGCTTAGTCTTCACATAGTCCTATGAGATAGATATTATCATTTCCTTATTTTACAGATGAGGAAACAGATTCAGAAAAGTTGAGACCATTAGTGCTATTTATTGTGTCATTCTAGCTCTTTTTTGGAGCACTGCTGCCCCTTTGGAGTTCAGTGTTCCCATATAACTTGCTTTACCAAATAAAGTTTGAGTAGAAATGACACATAACATTTAATTATATGATGGAGACAAGTTTCAAACCCAAGCCCTTGGATTTCAGAACTTATGCTTTGGAATCCTGCATTCTACTGTCTTAAATAGAGGTTTTTAGAATGGTTTACAGTTGGTTTTAAAAACCTTTCACGTTCTATTCTGTTTGAGATAAACAGAATAATGGGCTAAATTGCCTAGATGTCAGTTCAGTTGTGAGGCGCAAAGCAAAGAGACTGAGACTCACCACCAAAGAGAAGCTGAACAACATACCAAAGCTTTGACTGCTGGGCATGTTTTTGGGGATTGCTCATGTTTTTTGGGCTGCTTAGCATTTTTAAACACCCTGTTATGTGTCTAGGATTTTTCCACTTGATGAGTCCCACCGCCTCAGTGTGGGAGCCCAAAAACTCAATTCCAGCCCCTTTGCAGCTAGAACATGGGCATAAGACCTTCTCCACCAATTTGGTTCACCCCCTTCAGACTTCAGTTCAGAAATGAGCAATCTGAAGGGAAAGGCTTATTGTGGACTCCATTTCACTGGTGAGAGCCGCAGAGGTCCTGGTTTTAAGGACAGGGATGGCAGAGCCGAGTGGTTGGCATATGTGCGTTGTCTGTAATGAGGCCACAGTGTTGAAAGGAGCTCCTCCGGTAGTACCCATGCTGGGCTGGGATAGGGGTTAGAGTAGCCTTCTTAGCAGGCTAATTTTGGAGCACGGTTTGGGGCATTATTCCTGGAAATTTGGCATTAAGCCCAGTTCTTTAAACCTCCCAATAGTTCTGTGTGGCTACCCGCTATCCTTTAATGAACTTTTCTGCTTAAGCAGCCACAGCCAGAGTCCACTTCATGCAGTCTGGAGGCTCTATCAAGGATTTTGATCTTCTTCCTAAAATCAGTAGAAGGCCATTGAAGGCCATTTAAGCCAGGAGGTAATACTGTCAGGTCTGTGTTCTGAAGAGGCATGCTAACTATCATGGGCACAGGGGATGTAGTGGCAAGTGGAATGAATATAGGAAAGTGGATAAGGAGGTGACTGTAATAGCGTAGGGATAAGTGGGTTGCTAGATTAGGCTAGAGCCCTGGCAGGAAAGCTAGGCTGAAAATCTGTGACCTTTCCAATGAGTTAGATATGTAATAAGTGGTGACTCCAACTTTTCTGATATGGCCAACTTATGCAAGGACCATTGGAATAACATCAGATTGGGGAGCAGGCGAGTGGGGATAATGTCTTCAGTCTCGTACATGCTGAAATTGGAGGGTTTTTATAACATTCAAGAGAAGACAGTAAGTAGAAAGTTAGGTATAAGGACCTGAAACTCCATGGAGATTTTTTACACTGGAGATGTTGCTCTCTTGATCTTTTTTTTTTTTTTTTTTTTTTAAGATTTTATTCATTTTCCTGACAGACAAAGATCACAAGTTGGCAGAGAGGCAGGCAGAGAGAGAGAAGGAAGCAGGCTCCCCGCTGAGCACAGAGCCCGATGCAGGGCTCGATCCCAGGACCCCGGAATCACGACCTGAGCCTAAGGCAGAGGCTTTAACCCACTGAACTACCCAGGCGCTCCTGCTCTCTTGATCTTAAAAGATGAATCTTCTGAAGCTGGGACTGGGGAGAAAAAAACAAGTTTGGTACATTCATCCATTTACTGCGTGCAGTTTTATCCGGCATATTTCTTGCACCTAGTACTGGGGATACAGAGTCAAGACAGGGACACTGATCTAGAGTAACCAAGAGTGTTGTTGAGAAATAGAAAGGTTTCTTTTAAGAGATGTTTTGGAGAGTGCTAGAGTTGAGATACAGAGGTAAGTTGTGTTCTAGTAAGGGGGCCAGTACTGCAAAGGCTTAGAAGCAAGGAACAGTAATACACTGCTCTTAATAAGGAACAACCATTATTAAATAGGGCTGAAGTAAGGGAACTAGGAATGGGCTGTAGAAGATGAGGCTACAGATTTGTGCAAGATGCTGGTGTCAGTCAACGTATAAGAATTTTGAACTTTAAACTAAACATTGCCAGGTGAGGCTGAAGCTTTCGATGCAATGGGCTGAGGAATGAGCTTTGTGTTTTATATAGAAAACTCTGCTGGAGTCATGGAGGGTGATTTTAATGAGAAATCAATATCCAATATCCAAATTTGCTATCTGCATCTTTTTGGTAGGTAGATTTTACATTAACTAGTGTTTTAGGGTTCCAAAGTGTTCATGTCATTATCTTATCTCATTTGCAGCACAGCAATTGGAAAATGCTACAAATCAGCCCATTATTACACTTTAGCCTTTTCATGATTAAACTAGGTAATCATCACAAAATACCAATGGCTTGCTCACTTGTTAGAAGCCTTCCTCATTAAGTAACCATTTTCCCATCCCAAAGCAACAAAGTACAGTGTACCTTTAATCTCTCTTTAATTGATACACATTACCTTCTATCATATTTCATGACTCATCATGTCTTAACTATAAGTGACTTGAAGTATAATGGTTTCTTACCTTTCTACCATGATTTTCAAAAGGCTCAGAGGGTAGCTGTCAATGAGAATGTTGAGGGAAAAGTTTGGGTTTGTTAGTCTTAATTTAAATAATGAGTAAATAATTGAGAAAAAATTCTAAGGAGTCCCTGAAGGCTTATGTAATGGTTTATTTGGTCTACACATAAAGCCAGATAGAAAATTAAGTTTCGTGAGTTAGACGAAAGGCATTTTATTTTCCTTCATTTACACAAATGATGAGGACAAAAATCAAGACAAGGCCCTTGGAACAAATACAGCCCCAATACCACGTTAGCAGGGAAGAGTTATGCTAAGCTAGAACTTTAAATAGCAGTGCTATTGCTGCTTTTGGCTTACTCCGTTCAAATCACTATTAGCTGTTGTCTTCTTGTCTGTTGTTACTTGTAAGTTGCTGGCAGCTGCTGCTAATGGTGATTGCTGCTTGGGGGACTAGGGACTGGGAAGAAAGTTCCTCCACCAACTGTTTTCCACGCCGCCCAGATGCTAAGGTTCTATGGGTATGGAAGGATAATGGGGGGAGTTGAGCATTTGCGGGGGTGGGAAGTGATCTTTTAAAAGCTAGGTGCTGCAGTCCATCCACTAAGGAGCCTTTTTTCCATGCATTTCCTTAGTAACAATTGGAGGTGAAAAGAAGAAACAAAATATATCTCTGAAATAGAAGCACATTCTTGGTTATTTCTCTTTTCAGGCAGTAACTTGGGTTATCTTGATTGACAACCTCTGTTATGAGGCCAATATTGTGAATAAAATAATGATTCTTACATGGGAAGAAAAGCAAAGAAGGCATACAGTGATTTAATAACAGCTTTCTGCTGGCTAGATAAGTTGAAAACTTAAAATATAGTTGACAGTAATTAGTTTTGTGTGTCTTTTTTCTTAAAAACATAAAATGTTAAATATCTTTTTAAAAAATCCACACACAATAGAGAGCCATCTGATGAATGCCTTACTCCTGGGAGTTTTTATTAGGCTGTGAATGTTTCACCTCAGCCTGGGTTTCGGGTCTATTGAATTGGAAGAAATGAAAAAGATGCCTTTGCACAAAAAATGGGCCAAGTGCCTTCTTCATCACTGGAACAGTGATAGCGAGGTATCAGCAATGCTGCAAAAAAAAAATAAATGAATAAATAAAAATAATAACCTGTCCTTGCCTCTTCATTACTGCAATTCAGAAATAATGTGAAGATTCACATTTATCACAAAAACTTTCAAAACCAACCTCCACTAATGAAAACACTAGGAAATGTATCCACTAAATATTTTGAAACGATCAAGATAAAATCCACCTGCTATTGCATTTATTTTTCTTGAAGTTAAAAGCAAATTTATTTGGGGGTGGACAATATGTGATCTGATTGCTGACTGACTATATAAGCTATAACATTTCAGCTTCGCTATATCCTAATCATAGTCAATATCATTGCACATTGCACATAACATAGTTAATTGGCCAATATATTCATGATTAAGTCTTCCCTTCAACTGTACGTGTATGTTTTAAAACCTACCACTTTCTAATTTATGGTATTGATGAAGTTCTAGAACATAGGTGAAGTTCGGTGGGCTGAGGTCCGGAGCCCATGACCAAGAAAGAATTCTTGAGACATCTTTGGTGCAAAATGGTGGGTTTTTTTGGTTTGTTTTTGCTTTTTTAAAGATTTTATTTATTTATTTATTTATTTATTTGACAGACAGAGATCACAAGTAGGCAGAGAGGCAGAGAGAGAGGAAGGAAGCAGGCTCCCTGTTGAGCAGAGATTCCCAATTGAGGGCTGGATCCCAGGACCCTGGGATCATGATCTGAGCCGAAGGCAGAGGCTTTAACCCACTGAGCCACCCAGGCACCCCCAAAATGGTGGTTTATTAAAGCACAGGACAGGACCGTGGGCAGGAAGAGCTGCTGCCTCAGGGATGTGAGGAGTGGTCTATTATATACTTGTAAATTGGGGAGGGGATTAGGGATGATGTAAGTCTCTAAGGAATTTTGGAAGCAAGGTTTCTAGGACCTTGAGGGGCTAGCTATTGTCTGGGGAAAAGGTATTCATTACCAGTAATAAAACCTTTTGGTAAGACCCATTAGATGTATATCAGTGGGCCCTATGCTTGGGAATGATTGTGGACACTATCTTGGAGGTTTAGAGATAAAGTTTCCAGAGGAATTGTTAAAGTAGATCTACAGGATCCTGGTTGGGGGTAGGGAGTCGGTCAGGCTAGGATTGCCCTTTGCCCTTGGCAAAGCCTTAAGGTGGGAGTAGTTGAGTCCCTAGAGGAGAGTCACTCTGCCTGTTTTAAGGGCTTGTCAGTAGGTAAGGAAACAATAATTTTTCTTCTGCCTCTGTTTCCCACATCAGTATGATAGTAATTTTTTTTTTTTCATTTTATCCCCCAAAAGTGAAAATATCCTAAGCAAGGTAATGTACTTTGGGACGTTTACACTGGGTCATTAAGAGCCAATTGTTAAATGTTCAAAGATGTTGTGAACTGGTTGTTAAACATGGTCATTATCGAATTCAAATCTTATAAACTTAAAATTGAGAAAGTTACATTAAGAAAGAATAGTAAACCCTTATCGGGCACCTGGGTGGCTCAGTAGGTTGAGCATCTGACCCTTCATTTCAGCTCAGTTCACAATCTCAGAGTCATGATGATGTGGTTTTGAAACATAGGTGAGGTTTGGGGTGGAGTCCAAAGCCAATGACCAAGAAAGAATTCTTAAGTCGTCTTTGGTGCAGAATGGTGGTTTATTAAAGCACAGGGACAGGACCCCTGGGCAGAAAGAGCAGCTGCCCCAGGGTTGTGAAGGGAGGCTGATTATATACTGTGAGGTAAGGAAAAAGGGAGGTCTCAAAAGGATTTTCATATGTTAAAGAAGACTCACGTGTCACCAGAGGTCTTGCCATTGTCCTTAAGGTTGTTTTTCCCTCTATAAAGGCATTAATATGGAGATAATTGAGAACTTCCTGGAGGAACTTGACCCGTGGCCTGCTTCAAGTATCTGTAATGGGCTGTAGATTATAAGGACATTTAATTGTATCTACATTTCCTTCTGGAAGCTAGGTTATTGATAGAAATGCTTTGTTCTTGTAGATTGCTAAGACATTTGTAAACTGAGGGAGACTCAGGTCTTGTAAGATTGTGATCTCTAGAAGTTTAACTATTTGTTTTTCATTTCCTTAGCTTTAGGGCAGCCAGGAGTACCTGAGGAATATCCCATATATCCCATGAGGTGGGGGGGCCGAGGTTGTGAGATGTCAGCTTCTGCTTTGTCCTCAGCTTGCCTTCTGTTCCCTCTTCAATGAGATCAGCCTCATATTGGGCTCTGCTCTCAGCAGGGACTCTCCTCTCCCTCTCTTTCTCCCTCTCCTCCAATGTCCGCATCTCCCTAAAATAAATAAATCTTTAAAAAATATTTTTTTAAATTTATTTATTTATTTGACAGAGAGAGAGACAACGAAAGAGGGAACACAAGCAGAATGAGTAGGAGAGGGAGAAGCAGGCTCCCCGCTGAGCAGGGAGCCCAATGTGGGGCTCTATCCCAGGATCCTGGGATCATGACCTGAGCCACCCAGGCGCCCCATAAACATTTTTTTAAAGGATAATAAACATATAAAATTCACTACTTTCTACTTAGTTTACTATCCCTTACTATTATGTGTTCTTGAGCTATCACATGTGTCATGATTCAAATCTATATCTGTATTGTATTCACATTCATATCTGTATAGTAAAAATGTTATAAAATGGCACAATGCTGTACATTTCTTCCCAGTGGTGGGTTTGACGATGCGTGTTGGTAGCTTGAAACTGGCCATGCTTGTAGTATTTATACCATAGAAATAGGCAAATGCTACAAATCAGAGTTTGATTATTTATTGTTTTGTTGATTATCTAGACCAGAGATTGGAAAACTATGGCCTGGAAGCCAAATCCTGTCCCAAAGAACAAAGAATTTTTTTTTAACGTTTTAAAGAGTAGTTTTATGTATGTATGTATGTGTGTATATATATATATATATGATACATATATATGTATGTATGTACATGTATACATATATGTATATATGTACGTGTACATGTATGCACATGTATACATATATGTATACATGTACATACATACATATATGTGTATCATATATATATATATGACAGACCATATTTGACAAAAATTTTCTGTGAAGGGCTGGTAGCAAATGTATCAGGCTTTGTGGGCTATAATGTCTCTGTCACTGCTGCTCAGCTCCGCCCTTTTAACTCAAAAGCAACCACAGAGAAGTTATAAACAAATGGATGTGGCTGTGCACCAATAAAGATTTATTCACAAAAACACCAGGTGGGCCTTATTTGACCCTCAGGCTGTAGTTTTCCAACAACTGGTGTAAGTTTTAAACAGAAATTTCTAAGTCTGTGCTCTGCAAATGTCCCTCTAATCAGCAAATAATAATGGTGATAAGAATCTTTGGATGTAGACAATGCCCTTAAGGAATTTAAAGTACTGATGACCTTTAGCTGCAGCAAGTTGCAACATAGCTAATTTGAATCATTTTGCAATTCCATTAAAGGAAAATTTCATCTCTGAAGACTCTTCAGTCAGTCTATAATGGCCCTCGTGAAATGAAGCCTTGCAGTTGTGTGTGTGTGTGTGTGTGTGTGTGTGTGTTTTGGTTGTTTTTTTTTTTATTTGTCAGAGAGAGAGAGAGAGAGAGAGAGAGTGAGCACAGGCAGACAGAGTGGCAGGCAGAGGGAGAAGCAGGCTCCCTGCCGAGCAAGGAGCCCGATGTGGGACTTGATCCTGCTGGGATCATGACCTGAGCCGAAGGCAGCCGCTTAACCAACTGAGCCACCCAGGCGTCCCGAAGCTTTGCAGTTTTAAAGATCCTTTAAAGTTGCTTGATTCACTGAGCCACACAGGTAACTCTCCAAAAGCAATAGAAGGTTAGAAGCAAAACACAGACGTGTCTATGCATCCAACGCACTGTCTTTTACGTGATCTAAAGCCAAATGTTTGGGATGTACACTTAACTTTACCGAGACTCTTTTCTGTTCAATCATTGAACATTGCATTTCAGTGCATATGGTGGTAGAAAGCTGAGCATTATAGTACATTTCCTTCTATTTTATAGGAGTATATTTATGTGTAGCCACAAATCCATGTCCATACATAGGATAGATTTCAAACATGCCTACGGCACAAATGTTACCACTATCCCTGATCTTTCCATTCAGTAACCTAGAGGTTCTGGTTGGTTATAGTGCTGCCCAGATTTTAGACCCATAAGCCACTATGAATTAATGGAGTGTTTGGTTTGACAGAGCCTTAAGAGTTTGTATTCATTTCTAATTTCATCTTAAAGGATAAGATTTATCCACCTGCTTGTTCCTTCCCCTTTATCTAGAGTTACTCTACATGTATCTTAAAGAGAATCAGTATCTCAGGAATTTCCCACCTGTCAAACAAGCTCTTATTTATTTGAAACCTTGTGGGAAGGGTCACAGCCTGTACCTTGAAGGCTCGGGAAAAATAATCAGACAACGCAAGTAATAGTAAATCTACCACGTATATAAATCTGCCACCTGAGCCGTAGACCTGGCAGACTGTGTCGACATGGGCTAGCTGCTTCCCTGTCTTAGCCTCAAAATTTCTGTAACTTTGAAAACTGAAGCAGAACTAAACAAACCCTAATAACTCTTATAGTTCAAATTCTGTGAGATCAGGTACTTAGAGCTAAAAATATGTCCCAGGCACAAGTGTCCCGGGTTCCTGCCCTGCTCACCCTCATAGGCTAGAGGAATATGGTGCAGGGAGAGACACTGAACTGAGTCTTGGGGCGCACAGAGGTTGAAAACTGGCAGCACTCACCTTATTAAGTCTCAGGCCTGCTTTGTTTGTCCCATATAATGCTCAATGGTTTTGGGGGGTTTTGTTTTGTTTTAATAATTTGCCACTGTTTAAGAGTCGGAAAATTTCGTATTAAAATTGGATTGTCAGATTTTATTGCACAGTAGAAAGATCTAGCAACCTAGGACCCCACATTTCCTGAGCACAATGTGATCTGGAGCCTTGCTGCCGCTGCCTTCACTGAATGCATCAGAGAGGTTAGGGAATATCCATATATTGAACCCCACACCGACTATGGAAGGTGACTTCTCAGGAAAAGCGTATGAAGCTCTAATGTGAGGGATCAGGATGAGCTCTACGTTCTAAACACAGAATAGAGAGAGCATCATTATATATATCTGTTTATGAGTGATGCCAGGAGGATGTTCATTTTCTTTGTTAAAGTATCTACTTGTTGAGATGTCAGTCTATTCACATTAAAACTTTTGTAGGGAAATAGCTATGATAGTTTGCATAAAATTTTAAGACCGTATCTACGGAGGAATAAATCTAATAAAGGAAGTGCAAGATCTTTCTGGAAGAAAAAATGCAAAACGTTATTAAGACAGCTGAAAAAGACAAGAGAAATTAGATATAGTGTGCTCATGGGTAAGAAGACTCAATATTTTAAAGATAGAAGTTTTTCCCCAATGAGTCTATAAACTCAATGCAATTCTAATGTTAAGAATGCATCAAAATTTTTAAGGGAAATTTATTTTTAACTTTAAAGGAGTAAAATGCAAGAAAGGTCAAGATAATTCTGAAACAGAAAACAAAAGAGGAGAAAGTATCATAAATGCCCTATGAAATTTATTGTAAAGATATTATAATTAAAATACCATGGCAGGTTCAGTAGTGTTCAAATATACCAGTGCATCTGAATAGAAAGCTGAAAAAGTAGATACACAGGGGAATTGTAAATCAGTGAAATAAGGATGAATTATTTGATATGTAGAGTTAAAAAATTGGTTTCATTATAGAAAAAAATCATTATATCCCTACCTCCCCATATAGCAAAATAAACCCCCAAAGGAGTGAAGGTATAAGTGTAAAAACCAAAACTCTAAAACTATGATTAAAAACAAAACAAAACAGGAAAATATCTATAACCTCAAGTCTTAAAACAAGTAATAAAAGCAAACATTTTTTAAAAGATAAATTACATAGGCTTTATTAACATTGAAATTTTTATATGACAAAGGATATTTTAAACAGAGTTAAAAGATAATAGTCAATTGGGAAAAGACATTTCCTTTGCCTAGTAAGGCAAAGTACATATATTCAGAATAAATAACGAACTACAAATCAGTGGGAAAGAAAACCCTCCACAAATAACTCAATATAAAATGGCAGAGGATATCAAGAAGCAATATATTGGAAAGGACACCCAAGTAGATAGTAAAAGGTGAAAAGGTAATCAATCTTACTGATAATCAGGAAGATGCAAATTAAAATAAGAGAAATGAAAATATATGTCCACATAGACTTGTTTGATTTGCAATTGCCAAAAAACTGAAAACCACCTAAATGTCTATTAATAGGTGAATCTGTAGACAAAGTGTGGTATATCCATACACTGAATAGAAAGAAACAAAGTACTGATACACAATATGAGTGAATCTAAAAAATTATTATGCTAAGTGAAAATATCCAGAACAAAAAAAAAGGAGTATCTACCATTTATTTTAAAAATCTAGAAAATAAAAACTAACCTATGGTGAAAGAAAACAGATTTGTTGCCTGGTTTATTAGTTGTTTATTGCTGCGTGATAAATGATAATAAGCACAGAGACCTGAAACAACACACATTTATTCTCCCACGGTTTCCATGGGGCAGAATGAAGCTGGGTTATCCTGGGTTCAGCCTGAGGAGGGTGACATCAGGGCTGCAAACTCTTCTGAGGCTCTGGGTGGTCTTTCAAGCTCTCTGGTTTTTGGCAGAATACAGCTCCTTGCAGCTATAAGATTGGTGACAGGTGCCCTGGTCTCCAGGCACCTGTCGTTCTTTACTACGTGGCCTTCTCTGCAACATTGCATTAGGCTCTTCAAGGCCAACAGGAAATTGTCTGTGGCTTCTTTCTCTGACCTTTAGAACTTCTTTTAAAAGATTCACATGATAAGGTCAAGACCCAGCTGGGAAGACCTCCCTGTTGATTAACTTAAGCAAGTTAATCAACTTGATTAGAGACCTATGAGTCAACTGATTAGGGACCTTCATTACATTTGCAAAATCTCTTCACCTTTGCCACACAATGTAACCTAACCTAGGGGTGCTGTCCTATCCTATATACAGGTCCCATTCACATTCAAGATCAGAAGATTACATAGAGGGTGGGGAAACGCCAGAGCCAACTTAGAATTTTGTTTACCATACTTATGATCAGAAGTTGAGAGAGATGAACTGAAAAGAGAAACAAGGAAACCATTGAGGGGGATGGAAATATTCAGTATCTTGATTGTAGTCTTCGTTTCATGGGTACATGCAGTCTCTCAAAATTTATCCAATTGTACCCATTAAATATGCATACCTTGGGGCACCTGGGTGGCTGAGTGGGTTAAAGCCTCTGCCTTCGGCTCAGGTCATGATCTCAGGGTCCTGGGATCAAGCCCCGAATTGGGAATCTCTGCTCCGCAGGGAGCCTGCTTCCCCCTCTCTCTCTCTGCCTGTCTCTCTGCCTACTTGCGATCTCTGTCTGTCAAATAAATAAATAAAATATTTTTAAAAATATGCATACCTTATTATGTATCACTTATGACTCAGGAAAGTTATAAATTAAATTTAAAAAATTTCATCCGACTGGCAAATTATTGGAAGTCTAAAAGTACTAAGTGAAAGCAATGATGTGACATAATGGAAACACGGACACAATGCTAGGGTAAGTGTATATAAACTGAAGAGGAATTTGGTCAGACCTAGAAATACTTTGAATATGGCCATAGCTTAAGACCCAATAATTTCACTGCTAGATATATATTGTTGAGAAACTCAACCCATCTTCACCAAGAATAAACACAAAGATTTTCATTGTACATTGTTGCAACAACAAAAATAAAAACTTTATTGTCCATCATTCAAAAAATCGGTAAGCATAACTCATTCATAAAACAAAACTCCATAGAGGAGTTTAAAAATGAATGAACTAAGTCCATATATATCAACATAGGTCTCAAAAATCTAATGTGTCTAAAGAAAAAAAGTTGCAGAATAACTGTTCATTATGATAAGATCTATATAATAGAAACATAAAATGTTGCATGTTATTGACATGTACATCTAATAAAGGAATGTAAAAACATGGATAAGAAAAATACAAATTTGAGGACAAAAGGGCATGAAACTGGGGCTCCTGGGTGGCTCAGTTGGTTAGGTGTCTGCCTTCAGCTCAGGCTGTGATCCCAGAGTCCTGGGACCAAGCCCCACAGCAGGTTTCTTGCTCCTCGGGGAGCCTGCTTCTCCCTCTCCCTCTTGTGCTCTCTCTTTCTCTCTCTCTCTGTTAAATAAATAAATAAAATCTTTAGGGAAGAAAAGGGGGAATGAAACTGAGGAGCGGTATAAAGGGGACCTCAGTTTCATCACTTATTTAATTTAAAAAATTCTGAACCAAATATTGAAAACATTAAGTTTTCTTAATTCTCTAGGTGGTGGATATTAAGGGAATCTCGTTTTGCTTTGTTTTTAAATTGCCACCCATAAACCCTGTCTTACCATGAGAAAAACTTCAGAAAAATCCAAACAGGGATAGTCTATCTATTAAGCACTTGACCAGTTTTCCTGGTCAAGGTCATGATAAGTGAGGAAAATCTGAGAAACTGTCACAGTCTAAAGTTGTCTAGGGAGTCACAATGACTAAATGTAATGTCCCCCGAGTGGGGTTCTAGAAGAGATAAAGAGTATTAGGTTAAAAACTAAGGAAATAGGAATGAAGTAGGAACTTAGTAATAATCTATCTGTATAGGGTCATCAGTTGTAGCAAATGTATCCCAATAATATCAACAATAAGGGAAACTAAGTGCAAGGTATAAAGAAATTCTCTGTGCTATTCTTCCAACTTTTCTGTAAATCTACAACTATTCTAAAACAAAAGGTTATTTGAAAAATAAGTATCACCTGTAGCACCAGGGAAACAGCTTTGGGCTTGGGGGAGGTATAGAGAGATGCTGCTTTAACCGCAGGTGAGTTGACATTGAAATCTTGGCTCTACCACCCTCTGGTCTTGTTGCCTTTGACCAGTCATATACCAACATCCAGCTTTCACTTCCTCTTCTGCAAAATATGGACAATCTCCACTTTATAGAATCATCTAGGCATTCAATGAGACAATGAGTAGACATTTAGCACATAGTAAGGGCCCAATAAAAATTATGTATCACTCTGATTTTATTATAATTGCTACATTATTATTACTTCAGATGTGTTTGTGTTAGCTAAAAAAAGAAAACATAGTATCTGAGTCCGTATTTATTTAAAAAAAAAGCAAGCTTGAGTTGTCTGAGTTTAATATATATCATTGTTTCAAGGACAGGTTTGTAATCACAAACATTTTAAAATTGTGCACAGTGTTAATAGTCCCTTTGACAATATGGGGGATTTGGGGGAGTGGAGGCATATTGGTAAATTATACTGGTCATTACTTTATGCTTAGGCAGGGGAATTTTCGGTCCCACTCTTCATAAGTCCAAACCCAACTCTCATTGTACTACTCTCTATTCAGTGAGAAGAGGGAATACAAAGGAAAAAGTGTGGATATAATGACAGTTGTCTGCTTCCATCAGCCAAATTAATAGAGGGGAACAAAGAGAAAGAAAACCCCTATGTGTAAATTCTTAGCACCATAATTCTTCCTAGGAGTGTTCCTGATCCTAGGCACATTAGCTCTATCCTCTTGGGAAAGAAGGAAGAAAGGGGCAGAATCTGTCTACCTCTCTCCACAATTTATCTGTAAAATGAAATCTTGTGCTATCACTGAAAAATCTTGTTTTCACATAATAGTGTGTGGGATGGGGAAAATGCTTATGCTATAATCATCAGGCAGAAAAGTCAAGATTAAATCCTATCTATAGAGGAATCCACATTTTGGTTTTTTTAAAAAAGAGCGAATATTAATTTGCATAGGGGAGAGACTGGAAGGATATACTATACTATTCTCCACCAAAGGAGTGGTCATCTGAATGATGGGATTTAGAAACTTTATACTTCTCTGAATTTCTCAGACAATAATTTAGATATTATTTAAAAGAGAATGAAAGGGAACAGGTAAAAGTTAATTTATTATTAGGGGTATATGCTAATGATAAGGAATCATTAAAGGCAATATGAAGGTAGCTTATAGTCCTAACAGAGGGCTCCTAATGTAAGTATTTGACTCAAGGTGCTCCTCTGAAAATAATAGTATTAGAGCACCATTTCTGAGCTCTCACTATTTTCAAGAATTCAACAGAGAGTATTTTATGTAATCCTTACAGCTGCCTCCCAAAATCTACCCACTTTTACCTAGTTGGTATAGGCTTTGGAATCAGCCTGCCTCGGTTCAAATCCAGGCTCTATCCCATACCACCTCTGTGACTCAGGCAAGTTATTTAACATCTCTGAGCCTCAGTTTCTGCATCTGTAAAGTAGTGATAATAATAGTACTTGTAATGTGAAGTTATTATAGGTAGTAAATGAAATAATAGAAAGTCCTTAAATATCTTGGGATACGATGAGTGTTCAATGTCCTATATGTGCTGTAATTACTCTGTTATACAAATAAAGATGTTAGGTTTAGAAAACCTGAGTTATTTTCCAAGGTCACATGCCTGTGGTGGGAATCACTCAAAGCCTTGTCTTCTCAAACATCAAGTTTTAATCATTATACCAGGGATTACTGTCACTGCTAAGCTACATGAAGCTTTAGAATTTACAGACAAGTGATTCAGGCTGGAAATTTTCTTTTTGGCTCAGTAAATACTTTTATTGCTTTGTCCTTGAATTCAACTTTCAAATTAATTTAAAATAAATTTTAAATAACTCTAACATCCTATTAAGTTTTCCAAGTCTATCAAAATAAATATGCTTGTTGGGATGCCTCTCTTGATTGCTCTGATTTTTGTTTGTTTTATTTTATTTGTTTGTTTTTTTGAAGAAATCATATGACAGAATAGTATCTTCACAAACTTCAAATTTGAAAGACTGAAAAAGTCTCATGCTATTGGTTTGAAAGAATGAGTTATATAGAGTGGTAAGTTCTCTATCTAAAAAATGGATTACAAAGCCACAAGGAGACAATAAAATTAAAAGAACCTGTTACCTGGATTTGATTTACTGCGTTTTTTGAAAGCTAACATGGAGCTGTATATTAATACATAAGATAAGCCCTTTCTTGGTGTATTTCAATTTGCCAAAAAGCCAGTTACTTTGGCTACAGTTCAGAGGACATGTTCTCAGTGAAGAATAAAACGTGTATTCACATTAATAACTTCCCTAGGGTATAGAGTACGTATTGACTAGGATGAGGCAGAAGCTGGCCTCAGGAAGAAAAGTAAACACTTAAAACAAGGGTCTCAGTGGATTCCTGTCCTTTGATGAACTTGGGATAATTCTCCTAGCTGTAAGCCATGTGAAACCTTAGCTCAGAAATCCCATGGCCTGAGTTCTAGTCCCAGCTCAGCCTTTGATGGACTCCCTGAGCAGCTCTGAGCTTCTCATTTAATCCTTTTTTTAATCTTCATCTCCCACCTGAAAAATGACATGTGGGTGGATAATTAAAGCAGTGGTTCCCCAAACTAGGTGTGCATCAGAATCTCCTGGGAGAGATCTCAAAACATACAGATTCTTGGGTCCAGCTCCAGATCTACTGAAACAGAATCTCCGGCTCTGTGGCTTCAGAATCTGCACATTAAACAAGCCATCATTAGCTCATTCCTATGTACCCCTCTTAGTTTGTGCCATGCGCCAGTATCTGGTAACCAGCAGAGTGATGATTTCACTTTAGAAGGTCCAGGTCATTTCTACTGCTATAGAACCTGATTCTTTCATGTTTTTTACGTGAGTAAATGGAAACGGAGTAAAAACACAATTACCTCTAGACACTGGTTTCTTCATCTCCATTGTTATCTGTCTGCTTATTTACTTTTTTTTTTACTTTTTAAAAAAATTTTTTTTTATATTAGTCATCATACAGAACATCATTAGTTTTTGATGTAGTGTTCCATAATTCATTGTTTGCATGCAACACCCAGTGCTCCATGCAATCCATGCCCTACTTAATACCCATCACTGGGCTAACCCATCCCCCATGCCCCTCTGCTCTGAAATTCTCCATTTGTTTCCTGGAGTCCATAGTCTCCCATGGTTCATCTCCCTCACTGATTTCTCGCCTTCATTATTCCCTTCCTTTTCCTAGTGTCCTCCATGCTATTCCTTATGTTTCACAAATAAGTGAAACCATATGATAATTGTCTTTCTCTGTTTGACTTATTTCACTTAGCATTAATCTCCTCCAGTTCTATCCATGTCAGTGCAAATGGTGGGTATTCATTTTTTCTGATGGCTGAGTAATATTCCATTGTGTATATGGACCACATCTTCTTTATCTATTTGTCTTTTGAAGGGCATCTCACCTCCTTCCACAGTTTGGCTATTGTGGACATTGCTGCTATGAACATTAGGGTGCATATGACTCTTCTTTTCACTACATCTGTATCTTTGAGGTAAATACCCAGTAGTGCAATTGCTGGGTCATAGGTTAGCTCTATTTTTAACTTTCTGAGGAACCTCCACACTGTTTTCCAAAGTGGCTGCACCAACTTGCATGCCTACCAACAGTGAAAGAGGGTTCCCCTTTCTCCACATCCTCTCCAACATTTGTTGCTTCTTGCCTTGTCAATTTTTGCCATTCCAATGCCATCCATTGCCATGATGTAGGGTGGTATCTCAATACGGTTTTGATTTGATAGCTAATGATGTTGAACTTTTTTTTCATGTGCCTGTTAGCCTTTCATATATCTTCTTGGATAAGTGTCTGTTCATGTCTTCTTCCCATTTTTTGACTTGGTTATTTGTTTTTTGGGTATTAAGTATGAGAGGATCTTGGATACCAGCCCTTTATCTGATATGTCATTTGCAATTATTTTCTCCCATTCCGTGGGTTGCCTCTTTGTTGACTGTTTCCTTTGCTGTGAAGAAGCTTTTTATCTTGATGAAATCCCAGAAGTTCATTTTTGCTTTGTTTCCCTTCTCTTTGGAGATGTGTCTTGAAAGAAGTTGCTGTGGCCAGTGTTGAAGAGGTTACTGCCTATGTTGTCCTCTAGGATTTTGATGGATTCCTGTCTCACACTGAGGTATTTCATCCATTTAGAGTTTATATTTGTGTATGGTGTACAAGAGTGATCAAGTTTCATTCTTCTGGTATAGCTGTCCAATTTTCTTAGCACCATTTATTGAACCAGAGAAGACCCCGAATTTCCAAGGAAATATTGAAAAAGAAACACAAAGCTGGGGCATCATGTTGCCTGATTTCAAGCTGTATTACAAAGCTGTGATCACCAAGACAACATGGTACTGGCACAAAAACAGACACATAGGTCAATGGAATCAATGACCCATCTGGGTCAGAGATGGACCCCCAACTCTATGGTCAACTAATCTTCATCTAAGCAGGAAAAAATATCCAATGGAAAAAAGATTTTATTTATTTTTTTAAGAGAGAGAGTGAACAAGAAAGCACAAACAGGGGGAGCAGCAGAGGGAGAAGGAGAAGCAGACTCCCCACCCAGCAGGGAGCTGGATGTGGGGCTTGATCTCAGGACCCCGAAACCATGACCCAAGCCGAAGACAGTTGCTTCACTCACTGAGCCACCCAGGTGCCCCTGTCTGCTTATTTATATTTAACTTCTGATATTGTGATAACATAAGAAATATGTATTTGGTCTTAATCCCCAGTTCCTTGTACAGAGCTCCTAAAATCTTGTAACTTCCTGGGTAACTTGGGTGATAGGACTGTCTTACAGAGAGCTCCTAAATTCCTTGGAGTTTTCTAGGCGATAGGAGGACTTTCCTAGGTGATATCTTTTGTTCTAATGAGGCAATTCTTGGCAGACCTCTAGACAGCTTTAGGGTGGAAGCTGGTCGCCAGAAAGACCAGCCCTTGATTAGATGCTTGGAACTTTGAGCCCTCCCCCTCCAACCTCCAGAGGTAGAGAGTGGCTGGAGATCGAGTTAATAATCCATCATGTCTACATGATGAGGCCTCTATAAAAACCTCTAAAAGATGGGGTTCAAGAAGCTTCTGAGTTTGTGAATGTATCCATGTGCTGGAAGGGTGGCATACCCCAATTCCATAGGGACAGATGCTCCTGTGCTCAGGACCCTTCCAGATCTTACCCAGGTACTTCTTCCTCTGGCTCTTCCTTGGTCTCCTTTATAATATCTTTATAATAAGCCAGTAATAGTGTTTCCCTGAGTTCTGTGAGCCATTATAGCAAATTAGAAGACTAATAACCTGTGCTCATTGCATTGCATCATTGCCTCTCCTAAGTAACTATAGATTATTTAAATATCTGACAATAGAGAGAACATTTAAATTAGTTATTGTATATCCACTGTATGACATATTAGGTAGCCATTAAAAAACATGATTCATAACATAATTACCATTAGGTCAACTAAATGCATGCATATTGTGTAAGCTATTGTTGCATAGTAAACCACATAAAACTCAGGGCTTACAACAATAGGCATTTATTATTTCTCATTAGTCTCTGGATAAACAGACTTGCTGATGATCAGCTGGGCTTGCTCTTGTCAGCTGTGAAGCTGGCCAGATACATACTGGTCTAGGGTGACTTCATTGACATGTTCTGGCTGTTGGCTGGGCAATAGGGGCTGCTAGACCATGCATCTTTTCAGTGTCATTCAACAAGCTATCCCAGGCTTGTTGTCATGCTGGCTTGGAAAAGGTTTTAAGAAAGAGTGGAAACTGCAAGGCAGTTTAAGCCCTAGACTCACAACAGGTACAGCTTCACTTCTGCCACATTCTACTGGCCAAAGGACATTATTAGGAGAGCCCACATTCAAGGATTGCAGACACAGTTCTGTTTCTTGCACAACAAGAGCTGCAGTCACACCGAATGAGTGTGGATGCAGGAAAAGGAATAAGAGGATCAGTTTTGCAATCAGTGTACCACATATGTAAACAATAACTGGAAGGCATATAAAAATGAAAAAAAACCTGATGTGTTGGTGGTTAGGTCTGAGGGTATTTGTGTTTTTTTCTATGTATTTTTATTGTTTCATGTAGGTAGCTATAATATTGTCAGTGCAATGAACAATGACTGAAAGCAGAAAAAATATTAAGGGGAGCTGTGGTAAAAATAAGATCAACAACTCCATTATTCACTATACTGAGAGAATTGTGTCAATACTTTGCATATCATAAACCCATATAGCCTTCTGTCCTGTAGTGCGTGCAGGTGGATATCAATGTAAAGATCCTCACATTTCCAAAGCTAAGTAGTTCTGTACGATATATCTAATAGCTTTGGATCACAAGCAGAATCTAGCCATGAGATACCCAATTTTTCTTAGCATTTCTGCACATTCTGCACATTACTAGGTCTGGCAGCTTCTCAGGGCTGTAACACTCTGGCAATCTTTGGAATCCATAGGAAGTACTTCTTTCTTAATTGCCATGATTTCTGATAGTTGAAATTTTGCCCATTTAAGAATAAAAATTTTAGGGTTTTTTGTTTTTTTTTAAAGATTGTAACTAATTTGAATAGAAGTTTTTCTTTCATGTATAAGTTGTCCATGTCCTTGTGTTTTTAAAGAGTTGATAGAAAACATTTTAACAGCTCTTGGCATACTGTTTCTTTTTTGTTTAGTTTTGTTTTGTTTGCCATGACATTCTCAGAGCCCATGAAGCAAAGCAGGGTTTCTTTGCCCTTATATAAAGTATTCTGAGAATGTTATACTTTCAAGTTCTCATTTACTTATTTTTATGTTCTCTCTTGCTCCCATGGGCTCTAATCATGCCTGTGTCTGACAGTTTGTTCCATTTTACTTGGCTTCTTCCAATATTCTATCATCTTAGAAAAAAACAAATTTATTAGGATTATTTGTTAAATAAAAGTAATTAAGCTCTGAGTAAGGGCTGGGGGTGGAGAGCCTCTAATCTGAGTAAGGTACATAATCTTTAGCATATGAAAACTTGGTGATTTGTCCTTTAGCAGATTATTTCCTGTTTCAGAGACAGACAAGAGCCAGAGTATGGGGAGTCCAAAGCCTTGGTGCATAGTTGGTGTTGAGGATGTAAAGATATGAGTGACCTCAATGGATAAACAAATACCTTCTAGATGGACCGGCTGTGCCCAGGACATAAGGCATTACTTACATTACTTAACTCGACTTTGTCAAAGATTAGTTTGGCAAAAACATTTTGAACTTTTTCAAAGCATTGACTTAGTTTTATGTAATATTTTAGGGTGTGGGGTGAGTTTGTTAATTCATTCTTCACATTCATTTATTCACTTCTGCACTGAAGATGTACATATGCACACACAGACACACACAATGCTACATACATGTATGTACTCAGAGTCTTAATAAATCTTCACAGTAAACCTGAATGAAGACATATATCCTTGGGGGGAAAAGTTGCTATGTAAAGGATGTGGTAGGCAATAGGACTAGCAGAAATTTTGTGTACTTTGCTGTCTGAGATCCTTGGATTCAAATCTTGATTTCATCACATATTAGCTAGGTTTTTGCTTAGTCCCACTTTTCTTTTCTGAAAATGGGCTTGCATTATTTTTTGTTAAGATTTTATTTATTTGTTTGTCAGAGGGAGAGAGCACAAGCAAGGGGAGGAGCAGGAGCAGGCAGAGGGAGAAGCAGGCTCCCTGCTGAGTAGGGAGCCCCATATAGGGCTCCATCCCAGAACCCTGGGATCATATCCTGAGCCTGAGGCAGACCCTTAACCGACTGAACCACCCAAGTGCTCCTGCCTTGCACTATTGTTGGAAGAATAAAATGAAAGAACATAAGTAGGGATACCTGGCTGGCTCAGTTGGAAGATTATGCAATTCTTAATCTCGGGGTCATGAGTTAGACTCTCACATTGGGTATTGAAATAACTTACATTAAAAAAAATTTTTAATATCATAAGTGCCTCACACAGTGCCTATAAAAGACTAAGTGAACCCAAATTGTCACCATCTTTCTTCTTTTCCTATTCACAGAGGGGATGACAAGTGAGCTGGGTTTTGAAGGATGGGTAGGAGTTCACAAACCAAATAATAAAACCCCAACAGGGAAAGAGTCCTTTCAACAACAACAACAACATTTGGATATTTGTTTCTGAAAATGGAGGGTCATTCATGAAACTGTTGCCACTGCCTAGCAAAGCCAAAAGTACTTCTCTTTTTCTTTCTCTGTCTTCAGAAATGTCAGGTCACTGACCTAGTAGATTTGTCAATTCACTATACCACCCGACTAGTAAAAGATATTTGATGGGGCGCCTGGGTGGCTCAGTGGGTTAAAGCCTTTGCCTTCAGCTCAGGTCGTGATCTCAGGGTCATGGGATCAAGCCCCACATCGGGCTCTCTGCTCAGCAGGGAGCCTGCTTCACCCTCTCTCTCTGCCTGCCTCTCTGCCTGCTTGTGATCTCTGTCAAATAAATAAATAAAAATCTTTATAATAAAAAAAAGATATTTGAGCAAGCATTACAATCAAATGGTGATGTAGCATTTATGGGGGATAAAAAAGGAAAATGCTAGAAATCAATAACACTGAATGAAGTAACAGAATTCTGAAAATGCACCAGAGGGACAAGATATCCCTTCCACAGCCACAGCCATACCCCAGGGTCTAAAGCTTGAAGTATCTTTATTTAGAAATGGTCTAACCATCCAATCCATAGGCATTTATTAAGCATCTATCACGTGCAAAATCTTGGGTTGAGGTGGGGAGATAAACATGAAGATGGCTAACTATGACCCAGGAAGAAGGAAATAACTGCGAAGAATGGCAATTGTAATTTCCTTGGCCTTTGAAGGACAAGTAGTGTCACAGTTATCCAAGAAGAAAAGTGAGGGCATTCTGTTGCAGTGAACAGCATAAGCAAAGGTACAGAGGCTTTAAAACAAATGGCTGGAAAGAGCAGCCTGGTCTGTTACCTAAATCACCAAGCCCATAAAAAACCAAAACAAACATAAAGAAGAAATTCAGGCAGATCAAGTAGAGCCAGAACAATATAATCTGTCCATGGAACCCTCATTAAAAAGTCACAGTTTCTTTTTTTTTTTTCCCCATCCCAACCTGTAATGTAATCCATTCAAAGGTGCTGGCAAGCATTGCAACAGTCACTGCCAAGGTCTTGCATTGTTCGCACAGCACTTAGTGCTCTCACAGTGAACCTCAGCACCCTCTGTGCAGGGACTGGATCCCTCAGCCTGAGGGCTTTAGGCCATCAAACAGGACAGGCAGGAGATGCAGGGGAGGAGATTTAATGCTTGTGGGGGCCAATAAGGGAAGGGAGTCCGAGGCTAGGAGCACCAGCTTCCTGCATCTTGTGGTTACCTGTTCATTAATGCATTACCCTCCCTTCCCTCTTCCCTCTCCTGGAATCACCTTCTGAATAAACTACTTGTACTTAGGTCCTTGTGTCAGGAGGAATCTTGCAAGAGAGAGCGACCAAGACAGCGTTTCTTAAGGCTACCTGTGCTACACAGAGTTGATAAACCTACATAGAGACGGGGCGCTGGTTTGAGGCAAGAGAGTAGAAGCCAAGCGGATTCTGGGAAATGGATCAGGGAGCACATCTGTTGGTCTATGGACTCTGAGCTGTTCATTTGTTGTATTTAAGGAGGATTAAATGAGTCAGTTCATATGAAGTGTTTCGATGAGAGCCTGCCCCATAGATTATTAGCCGTGGTTGTTACTATTAAAACGTTTATACTGGTTTTCTCCTCTTGTGTGTGTGCGTGAGCACGTGCTTACTCAAAGAGAAGACCCAAGACACGGAAGAGGCCTAAGGAGAGCAAGAGGGGGTCATTAAGCACACTTCCACCCCCATGGAACAGATTCCAGAAGGAGGCAGCCCCTCTCCGCTTAGGTCAGACTCTTCTTCCTCCTCGGAGCCCTTGCTGAAGACGGCGCTCATCTTGTGTGACAAGCTGCAGTGGCCTTGCTGTCTAAAAGTCTATCCAAGTGGCTTGAGCATGGGGCGGAGGCGTCCTCACACCGGTGTGCTGGCGAGCTCACACTGGCGGGAGGCGGTCGGGGACCCTCCTGGCTTATGATTGAGGCAGTCTCAGTTTGGAACTGAGCATTCATGGTTTTGATAAGCTGCCCAGGTGATTCAGATATGCAGGCAAGTTTGCAAACCGTACGTAGTGCTATGTGGCTTTGAGGGCCCCCCAAGATCTACATCCCAGAGCACTGTGAGCATCGTCATGTCATAACAGGGACTTCTTTTTTTTTTTTTCCTGCATAGACTCTCAGGCTGAGTGTCCTCCTCCTCCAGCTAATGTCAGAACAAGCTGTGTGATAGCCCCTTCTAGGGAGTTTCTGTCTCCACACCTCTCGTAGAGATGAGAGGAGAAGAGCTGCTCTTGGACTTGAGATAAGTGACATTCTGGAAATATCAGAATGTCCTGTTCTTCAGATTCACTCTCTTAATTTGTATCATTTAACAACTTGGGGATGGTTTGAGAAGGAGCTAACATTTTAAGGAAGGCATTGGGAAAGCGTTCTCTTTTAAAAATAGATGCGCAGCTGAAGAAGAAAACGGGTTTTCTTCTCTGTGTGAGTGCACATGGCGTTCTGAACCGTTCTGAGCAGGCCGGCAGTAACAAATAATCAACTATCAGAAGAAGAGTCGTGGCTTCTTACGTTTGTGGAGGGAGGGACAGAGCACAGCAGCTATAACAGGAGCACGATTTGGTATTGCCAGTTTCAGTTCTCAAAGTACTTTCACGGGAACTGTCCCCTGTTGGCATCGCTGCTGACCTGTGAGGCTGGCCAGGCTGCAGCCTCTCTCCTTGTAGCCCTGAAGCTAGGCATTTGGGAAGATTACAAAGAATGCAGAAGTGTCCTCCAGATAAGAGGAATTTGTTGTTGTTGTTGTTGTTGTTGTTAGTGAAATTACAGGAGACTTTATTGGCCAAAGGGATCTAACTGGTTAACAAATAGTTATCTGCTTTAAGCCAAATGGCCAAATCCTCTATCGTAGGAATCCAGAGACACTTCTAGCATAATACATACTAAGGCAAAAGAAAGAGGGTTTTCAAAGATTTCATAAGCCTCCAGATTAAAATAATGCCCCAGGTCCCTTTGACTAGCTCCATTCTCCTCTGTATAGTGTGATAGCCATACACATCCCTAATACTGGGACTAACAGTGAGAGGGTGAGAACAGAGTGGGGAGAATGCTTTTGGATGGAATCATAACCAAAAAGACCATGACTGGTGTTCTTGTAGCTAGTGCAAAAACACTCAGATGTTATAAATTCTACATATTGTAAACTATATGGAGGGAGATAGACTTTCATTCTCTTTCCCACCTGTGCCCTATGTAAGTATTAAGAGCTGTAATTTGGTCTGGATTTTGGAGGCATGCTGGTCTAACAGAGGGATTTTAACTCAATTTGTCGAGAAGGAAAGGAAAACCAGAAAGCCATTTTGCAAGCATTTGATTCTTAAATCTATCTTGCGTTAGCAAGGAGAGAGAATGCGTGTCACTTATGTTATTATAATTACCAGCAGGGTTCCTTCTGTGTACTCTTTATGTAAGTCAGCATTATCATTCCCATTTTACAGGTGAAAAAATGGAAGTTTAGAAAGGCTAAAAGGGAGGCGCCTGGGTGGCTCAGTGGGTTAAAGCCTCTGCCTTCGGCTCAGGTCATGATCCCAGGGTCCTGTGACCGAGCCCCGCATCCAGCTCTCTGCTCAACGGGGAGCCTGCTTCCTCCTCTCTCTCTCTCTGCCTGCCTCTCTGCCTGCCTCTCTGCCCACTTATGATCTCTGTCAAATAAACAAATAAAATCTTTTTTAAAAAAGGCTAAAAGAGTCATACACGTATACACAGTTGGCTATGACATGTCCCTTCAGAGGGAAATCAGTGAAAAACTCACGCAGCTCTTGATCTAATTTGCTATTCATTTCTCAGTGTACTGGGCAAGATTATTGAAAATGGTCTTTGTGTTTTTCTTCTCTTGCTCATATTAGAGTACTAACAAGATTCATGCAAAAAATGGACCTCAGGGATTCTTTCTGATATAAAGTCATAATCCTTAATCATAGCAACAACTACTCATCTTGTGGTTCCACACCAGGCTTTAAGAAATATGTGTCCGGAACAGTCAAACTTGTAAGCCATCTATTTGTTGATAGAGCTCTATTATAAAAATAAAATGATAGGAAGAAGGGGGAGATCTATGTCTTTGCTCTTTATGACTAGAATTAATAATATGGGCTTAAACACATTTATCCGTTGTTTCTTCTTTAATTATTCAGCAAAGACCTATTGAATACCTACTATGTGCAAAGCAATATTGAACTATGCAAGATAGAAGGAAGAATGTTTGCATTGTCCAAATGTTTATGGTGGGACCACTTTTAACCCCCTACACCAGAACAACAGGTGTAATCATCAGAAATTATGCAATTCAAATGCATCATTGCTTTTGCTTTCCAGTGAGTATAAGCTCAGTCAGATGTTCAGCTGCCCCCCCCCACCTTGTATATGCTAAACACATTAACAAGGCTAACAATATGGAGATTTAATATCAGATTTACAATAATATGGGATTTACAACCCAGCTTCAAACCCTAGCTCTAACACTTTTTAGCTCTGCAGACTAGGGCAAGTTCTTGAACTGCACTAAACCTTAGCTTCCTCGTTTGTAAAATGAAGATAACAATAGATTCTGGAAGGGTTGAATGATAATCAGATGAGATAGTGCATGAACAGAGTTTAGGCTAATAGCCAGGAATAAATATTAGCATCATTATTTGTATCAGAAAGCTTCACTGCAGGAAATGGCAGTTGCCAGATTTCTCCATTAAATCAGCAGTACTCCATGCTTTCTTGTGTAAGATGTAAAATTTTTGTTCAAGTGCAGTCACGTACAGAAGCTTGGGGTATAGAAGAGCAAACAGTGGAGTGGTTTGAAGCAGAGAAGATAAGAGTCCCTTGTACCACCTTCCGTCTCCATTGTGTGCCAAGGAGCATCTCCACAGCATTCTTGGCATTCAGCTTAAAAGTATGATATTAAAGATTATCCTTATATATTGTAATAGTGTTGTATGGTGACAGATGGTAGCTACACTTGTGCTGAGCATAGCATAACCTCTAGAGAGAAGCTGAATGACTGTGTTGTTCACCTGAAACTAATGTAACACAGTATTTCAACTATCCTCAAGTTTAAAAAAAATCTTTTTAAGGTGAACTCCATATCCAATGTGGAGCTTGAACTCACAACCCTGAGATTTAAGAGTCCCGGGCTCTACCAACCACGTCAGCCAAGCACCCTTAAAAATTGTTTTAAAGATTATCCTTGTAATTTTATTGTGAGCTGAGATGCTTTGGTCATTTGAATGTGCCATCTATATTCTAGTATATATAAGAACTTCCTCCAAGTATTTTATTTTATGGTCGTATTTTACATTTTAAAAATTGTGAGACTAGGAGTGCCTGGGTGGCTCATTCAGTTAAGTGTCTGCCTTCCCCTCAGGTCATGATTTGTCCTGGGATCCAGGTGGCATGGGGCTCCCTGCAGGGAGGGCCTGCTTCTCCCTCTGCCCCTCCCCCTGCTCCTGCTCTCTCTCTCTCTCTCTCTCAAATAAATAAATAAAAATATTTAAAGAAAATAAAAATCAAAATAAATAAAAATTCTTAGACTAGGGCAATATGTTCACGTGTTTCCTTTATAATTAAGAAATGCATCGTAGAAATTTGGCATTATCCATTTGATATTTTCACAAATATTCACTTAAGTGTTATTTTTACACCCGGCCCAGGTAGCATCTTGCCTTATGCAGAAAAATCAGATCCAAAGTTCATTTTGGTCAGGAACCATGTTTAACTTTTTCATGACCAAATCCCCAGAACTTGGCACATGCCTAGTATATAGCCCACACTCCATAATAAGCTGTTGAACTGAAATTTTTAGGCTAATGGATGATTGCCCTCTACTTTAGGATGTTAACAAAGTTTCTGTGGATTTCAGTATTGTTCTTCCCTAGTGAGAGCATGAGCTTCCAAGTAGCCTTTAGCTGTGATATGTAAAACCCTGGACCCCCTTCACTCCAGAGACAAAGTCTTTCTGGGATATTAAGGGAATTTCTGAGGAACTAAGCCCCTGCATTGGCTTGGAAAATGTAATCAGAGCAGGAACAAAGGTAAAAGATTACCCACCAGGAGATCCTGGAGGGACATCTGGGAATCCATAGACTGTCCTCTGCCTAGTAGTGAAATGATGCAGCTCTCCACATACCTGCTCTGTAGGCTAAGTAGACTGACCGCTGAACTGTGAATATTTAGAAATACCAACTCTCAAAGCCAGTTTTCAACAAATATTTATTTGCTTTAAGCTGTATACCTCAATGTCATTTCTCTATCCTGCATATTCAAGGGAGCAAAATCTGCTAAATCTTTCTGAACAGGGCATGGGCTTTCCTTTCCTTTCCAAAACATGATAAGCTCTTCTCTCTAGAGGAGAAATTAGAGAGCTGTGCATCATGTCTATAAAGCAAGCAGAAGCTGGTGAAGATGATCACTATCAAGATTATAACTGTGATGGCCACTGTTATATGTCAGATGTTTGCTATGTCCTGAGAAGTCTATATGCATTAGTTTACAAGTACCCCATTTTTTAGGTGAGGGCATGGGACAAGATGACATGAATGGTAAGGGACAGAACTGGAACTCAAATCCACCTGTTTGTATAGTCAGGTTCCAGGTGGGAAAGAGCTGGGACACTCAAATTAATTCACTGAAAGGAGTTTTTAAAAAGGTGAATTAAAAAGAGGCGGGCAGAGTTTAAATTAAGCAAAAATGGGTGGTGCATGTACTGTAGCTAGTAAGTAACCGAGGGGAGCTGTTACCAGCCCAGGCCTGAAGGGTCAACTTCAGAGAAACAGAGGCACACTGAGAAAACCTGTATGGAGAAGCCAACTTCACAGCACCTGTGGCCTTTACCAGAGGGATGTATCCAATGAGGGACCCATCAGGAGGGATCAAGAGAATAAATACTGAGACCACAGTTTCCTCCCACTCTCTGACCTGACTATACTTCCTACAGGCTGCATTGTCCATCGGGATGATGTGGTGAAAGGTTGCTCATTGCTGTGGTCATTTAGGTCACCCTGCTGGGACACAGAGTGGGCAGGAAAGGGGATCTAGAAGGAGAAACAGAAGCTGACTAACACAATGCCTTCCTAAAGGGAAGTGCGCTTAACCATACATATTCTGTCCCTAGATAATTCTGTCCTTCCCTCATTAAGCAAATCATCTTTGCTTGGCTGCTCTGTCCCAGATACTTTGCTTTGGGCTGAGGACTTGGAGATAAGTAAGTACTATCCTCCCTTTGAAGAGCTTAGACTCATGGTCTCCAGGAAATGGGTCTTAAACATGTTTGATTTGCTATTTTAACTACCATTTTGTCTCCTTTTTCCTCCCAGGTGGTACTACATTTCCAACTAAATATCCTAACACTCCTCAACTCTTGTCTCACTATATTTCTTAGCTTCCCCTGTTTCCACAGACTTCTCCTCTATGTTCGGCTTCTTTTAGCTAGCCTCGAACTCTGGTGAGGAAAGCTAATGATCTAATAAATAAATATGTTCAAGTGATACTAATTTTATTTTGTCTCATTAGACATTTGAAAAGGAAAAGAGCGTTGGAGAAAAAATACTCTTTCTCTTACAAGGGAAATAAAAGACAAGAGGTTTAGAAAGTTCTGCCCTGACTCTATATACCTTTTTGCATTAGAATAAATTGCATTTTACCCCTAGTAGGAGTTGTGTTCAGTCAGAGCAGGGAAAGCACCATTAAAGATGTCAAGGTTGTTCCTTAAGTAGATTGATTGTAAGTGCTCTCATTGCTGTAGCTTGAAAGAGTTGAAATTGTTTGGAAGCAAAATGGAAGGACCTTAGCTAACTCCCTTGGTCCTTTATTAGTATGGCCAAAGTAGTTCTTGTCTTTGATTACCTCCCTTCCCCCACAGCAAAATTTAGATCGTCATCGTGCTGGAATTTTCCTCTCCGTGTTTGCTAAATGCTTAGAAAGCTAGGACTCCCACTGTCTTACCCCGGAGCAGTCAGGCCTGAAAGGACTCCTAATGAGAGGCCAGATGTTTAGGAGTAGAACCTGCAAGGGAGAGGAACTGCTACATGCACCAGAAGGTATGTCCACCAAAGGAGAAATAAGATTTCCAGTTCAAAGGGGAAAAAAAAAATTGTTTGAAGTTATCTGAAGGCCATGCACAGTTGAAAGATCAGAGTTAAAGATTGGACCATATTGGAAATTAGCATTGCTAATGAGATTTTCAGAGACTCACAGATTATTTTAATCTACTTAACCTTCTCTACAAATACTCAACTTAGAAAACACTGTACTTCTATTTTTAATAGTCTAATAATGGATGAATGTTATTTTTAAGGCAGTAGCAACAATGTTAACATCGCTTTTCAAATAAGAACAATCAAATAATGGCATATGGCTTTATTTTTGTCAGTTCCAACAACGGCATGTTAGAGAGTGGTAGCCAACTGTCTCAACTGTCTGGTAAATTGGAAGGTAAGGACAGTCTAGGTGGCCAGCCAATAGGACTACTTCTTCTCTAATGACAAATGCACAGTCGAGTATCAAAATACCAGCTTCTCTGTATGGGCCTTGGAGAACTGAACCCTGGAAACCCAAGTTTCTATAAGACATCTGATCAGTGTGGTTCACAACAGGAGCTCTCCCCTATCTTTGACACGATCTCCCCTTAAATCAATATGAGGTTGAAATCTGCAACCTTTCAGGAGTGTTCCCTGAATGAGGAAATAAAACCAGTCTATGTTCATTAATATGAATGAATCAATCACCCTTGTTCACCTGCCCTGCCTTTCAACGGTAAGCTTCTTTTATAAACTTAGATTTCTTTCCCTCTGTCTCCAGCCTAATTTGTTCTCATGTTGATTTATTTATACATTTATCTAACAAAAACCAATTAAACACCTACTATGTGCCATACTCTGCCAAACACCAAGGTTACAGTGTTGAGCAAAGCAAGTTTCCTACTTTCATAGAGGCTATCGCCCTAGTGAAGAAAGATCATCAACAAAACAATAAATAAACAAGAGCAATAAGAAGTACCCAAAAAGGGCACCTCGGTGGCTCAGGTGGTTAAGCAACTGCCTTCGGCTCAGGTCATGATCCCGGCGTACCAGGATCTAGTCCCGCATCCGGCTTCCAGCTCCACAGGCAGTCTGCTTCCCCTGACCTTCTCCCCTCTTGTGTTCTCACTGTCTTTCTCTCAAATAAATAAATAAAATAAAATAAAATAAAATAAAATAAAATAAAATAAAAAGAAGTACCTAAAAAAAGCCCACATCTCATACGCATATACCAATGACCAAAAAAAAGGGGGGGGGGCTTGAAAGGGGTGTGAAAAGGGGTAGGTAGGAAGGGAGAGGTGTTTTTTTAGGGTAAGTGGTCAGGGAAGAAGTAAATGTCAGAAGAAGAGATAGTAGGCAAAGATCTAAGGAGAGAATGTTCTAGGCAGAAGGAATGACAAGTGTAAAGGCAGAGAAGGCCAGTGCAACTGAGGAGTAGGGAGGGAAAGGGTTGGAATTAGATCCAAAACAAAAAGGATTTAGAACACAAAAGGCTTTGTAGCCACAGTGAAGAATTTCAGTTTTACTTTAAGCCTATGGGACAGCTATTGAAATTTTTCTCAGATGATTGATATGATTTAATTTTTACTTTCAACAGCTCAATCTGGATAATACACAGAGAATGATACATAGGGATAAGAGTAAAAGGATGACCTCTTGGGGGTCTATTGCATTGGTTCAGGTGAGAGATCCTCGGTGGTAGGGCGGTAGCAAGGAAGATGTAGAGAATATTAACACTTTATTTGGCACAAAATATGGGGCTGAAAAAGGTAACTCAGCCATCATATTTGAGTTGAATTTTTAGTCTAGACCCTTGTCTAGCCAAAGTGGACCCAGGAAGGCCTTTTGAGATCATTCCATGGAAACCCTTCAATTCAAACATGGGAAAAACTGAAGCACAGACGTATTAGGGGACACACAGGGTCATTGAGCAGACCGCTAGCAATCCCAAGGCTGAGCCTCATGTCTTCTATCTCCCAGGGTGTTAAGTAAGGTGACCAAGTTCATACAAAATCAGCAGAGCCTGGGCCTGGGACTTAGCTCAGTAAACCTTCTGTCTACACCAGGGTTCCTGGTCTCTACACTGTGAGAAGAGCCGTGGAGTTATTTCAGGGTCTGTGTATCCATACGTGGATTCCTCCTACCCTGTAGGCTAAATAAATAAAAGTGTAGGTATCATCATGTAGTACTAGATGGGAGTAGTTAACAGCTTGGAGTCTGCCATCTGACTAGGTTCAAGTCTTGGCTTTCTCAACTATTGACTGTGTACCTTCAAACAGGTTACTTAAATCTGGGTCTTGATTTCCTCTCTGGAATGAATAGTAGCTCTTCCTGTTTTGTGATGCCCACTTAAGATAATCCATTTACACACATACTCACACACATACACACAGAGAAGGAAGGAAGGAAATCACTTAGAAGAGTATCTGACACAGAACAAATATTCAAGAAGTGTTCGCTATTATTATGCAGAAGACAAAACTTTTTCTTTTACTTGAAATGGGGCTTTTAATATTCAAAAGGGATGAGACTGACTCACTCTCCACCCTGAAAAAACTATTAAGTGTCATTCTCCCGTATGGATGTGTGGCTAGAACCTCAACCTCCTCAGCTCTGCTCCCGCGCCGCTCACCAAGCCGCTACGTGGCAGGAGCTGTGGCCTCCAGCATGGGTGCGCTACTCCTTCACTCAGTTTTTCATTCAACAATGTTTCATTCAACAAATGTTTGCTGGGTGTGAACTTAAATGCCTGGTGGTTCTTAGCCTTTTTTGTTCTGCTTCCACTGTGTTCACTTGCTTAATTTACTCCCCTGAGTAACTTCCCTCATTGAAATGCAATGATTTTTCAATTGGCAGATGAGGGGTGGTGGCAGAGAGCGTAAGGGGGGGCGGAAGGTTCCTGTCAGAATTTCAAAGGGGTCATGGGGCGTGCACAATTTGAAGCAATCAGAAGTACCCCCGAAGGCTTGTGTATAAGGAAGAACCCGATCAAAGCTGGAGGAGAAAGGCAGCCGGAGGACCCTTATCCCAGGTCGTCTGTGTGTGGTGTGGGTCGGGAAGCACCGCCTTAGCCATCTTTCGTTTGTTCCCCACGCTTCTCCAGCGACAGCACTATGAGGGGTTCGCATGCCCATTTTACAGAAGACTGAGGCTCAGCGATCTTAAGGGACCTCCCAAGTCACTTGGCTGGTAAGTTGAGGTTCAGGACTAGACCCCTGGGTTGCCAGACGCCTCATCATGTTTTGCTAGTCTGTTTGGTCCTACAACCTCCCACGGGCAGGGCCTGCCACCTTTCCTGGCCCACTGAGTTGTTACTCCGTGTATGGAGAAGGAAGAAAGGGAATCAGGGAGGCGGTGATGATGATGATGGTGGGATGCCATGTGGTGGTGGTGATGGTGTGTGTGTGTCTGTGTGTGTGAGTGAGAGACAGAGATAGAGGGGTGGGGGAACCCAGAGAAAGACTCTGGAAAAATTCTGAATTAATATCTACCAATAAAAATCATGGCCAGTCAAGGTGAGTTTGGGTCTGGCCATCACCAACTGCACAAATGATAAAGCAGAGACACCTGAGTCAACCGAACACTATTCCTGTACTGACTGGGGTCCCGAAGTGGAGAACGGGAAGGGAAGAGGCACAGGAGATCTCTTGGGTCATTGCTGTGGTACAGACCACTGAGAGAATTCACCCTCAGGAAGCCAGTGTGAGGATAGCATGGAAGCTGTGGGCAGCCTCTCCATGAATTTGGTACCAATACCCCGCAAAACACGTTGCTTCCGGATGCCATGGTTTTGGTCCCTTGAACCAGCCAACCTCACCTCCTTCCTGCAGAAGTCCTTTGTAGGAAAAGCAGCCCCAGACCATGGTTAAACCTCTGAAGCCTTTTCAGTTTTATGATTTTGCAGAAGCCTTTCAGTAACCCTCCTGCGACAAACGAGTACCCAAGTTGTAATTCATTCCTTCCCCAGTTGCCAGAGCCCCAGAAGTCTCCCTGTACCATCACCTGCATGATTATTTACAGGTGGTGTGCGAATGTCCCAAATGGGCACCGTGCATAACATCCAGGCATTTCCATAAAAATGAGGGCAATTTTTTTTAACAAACATATAAACATTTACCTAATCTATGCAAATCTATTCGTTAGGATTTTATAAAACCACCTCTTCCCACCCACAGCCCCAACCCACAAAACCCTGGCTCCTTTTTGTTTCCCAGGTTGTTTCTAAGCACTATGTTGAGGGAGGAGGGGGCTCCCGGAGTAAAGGGGGAGATGGTGCTGTCTTCATGATGCAGCCTGCTTACGCACAGCAGCCCTGTGCTTGCAGTTGTGAGCAAAGAGCCAAGTGTGGGAGCTCACCATGATGGTAACCACCTCCCCACGAGGCAGGCAGCCTTTCACCAGAGGGAAGTATCAGGTTGCTGTACTTCAGCTGTGGGTTGTCACTGTCTAATAATATGACCGTTTTGCCATCTCTCTGCAAATAAGGCAGAAGCTGCCATCTGATTGGTATAAATCTCACTTTCCCTCCTCATTGATTTTCTTGTTCTCCTCCTTTGCTTCATAAAAAGAGGGACAAGTGGCTGGTGCTGTGGACAGAGAAGCTTTATTTTTAGTATGAGACAACCTCTATTTTCTTTCAGGAGAGGGAAGTTGGATTACCAATTCTTTTGTAAATGTGTATGGTGATATTTGCTCCGGTAAGTTTTTAATATCTCTCTTGATTTACTGCTAGCTGGGGAGAATGTGTGTGTGTGTGTGTGTGTGTGTGTGTGTGTGTATGTGTATTTGCATAGGTACATTTAGGATGCACACTTTTCTTTCCAAATATCATTTTTGAAATCTTTAGTAGTAACATCTTTTTTTTTACTTTGCTTTTTTATATTCATATTTTTAAGCCAAAGAGGCTGTGCTGTGTGATAATGTGATGCTTACCTTAGCTGTTAAAGGATGTGTCGGCTTTCTTTTAACATAGGAAACTATTTAAGCAAACTTATATTTGGCTTTATAAAAATGTAATGTCATTCTACCCCACCCTTCCCCCTTTGGAGTGTTTAATGTCCTAAGTATACTCATTGTGCTACAACCTGCTTACTGTTTTAATTAAAGTTTCTCCATCAGTGTCAGAACAAGAATTTCTTAAACTCCATAAATAGCTACAAAACATTGTATGCAGTGCTGAAAGGGGTGTACTAATTTCATAGGGTCTTATAAAGGTGGAACGAATGAGACGAGATTCCCTGTAAGATTGGGTACATGTGAACCTTTAATTGAACTGTATTTCTGAGAAGTATTCAGGTCATTAAAGTAAATCTCTAACGTTCTGTGAAAAGATGCAATCACAAGTGGCTGTTGCTTCTCTTCTGTCTTTCTTTGCACTGTGTATTTGTGCCACCATCTGTCAGATGCCCAGCCCTGGCTCTCATGTTTCTGTATCCAAAGCTGATCAAGAGCAAAGTTGCTCTTATTAAGTTCAAACTAGTGCAACATGACTATCTGGTCACCGTTGCTCACAATGACTTTTAAGTGCATTACCTGACTACCTACGTTTTCTTTTGTTTCCAGAGAGACTTAGAAGGTCTGGATTCTCTGTTATTCATTGAGAAGTCTGGGAGAAATTCTGTTAATATAATTACCCTAGGCAGAGATGATAAAATGATTAAGTAATTGTTCCAACGGAAACAAACGGATGCTTTAATTTTCTCTTTATGTTATACAATCAACCAATTTGTACAGACTTTCTCATGGTGAAATGAATTAGAATATATTCATAATGAAAGTTCAAGGCACCTTTGAATGAGAAGAAAGATGAGGTCTGACTATATATTTTTCAAAGATTTTGAAAGTGAAGTTGGAAATGTCATGCATGCCTAGACTTTTTAGGCATAGAATCTTCAGAATAGTAATTATTTAGATTCTGCATCATCTAAGGACAATTCATGGAACTAGTCTTGAGTGTCTAGGAATGCTCTGATCCTCACATCTACTTTCTTTGGGGGGCATTCTGCCCCTCACAAACCTTTGCATGCTGGAATGAAGCTACTCTTTTCTGACAAACAATTCTGAATTTTGATTAATCTAGTTCAGTCTCGAACATAGTTCAGCCTCAGAAACCCTACAAACACACATGAACTTAAGTATATTGCCCATTACTGGGGTCACAGTGTTGCTAATAACAGCTTTCCATGCCGTAAACCCTCACTGGAACCAAATGTTCTTTAGTAGATCATTTATTGAAAAACAAACAGAACTTTTATCCTTGGGCTGTCAGTATTAACTGCTGAATGAACTCAAGAGCATTGAACATCTCTCAGCCATACTTTCTTCCTCAACATCCCTAATGCCTTTTGTCATTCTTCTCCTTACATGGCTTTAGAACAGGTTATGTCCAATGTTGTTACTGGAAAGCAGACTTTATCATCATCTGAAACTGCTCAGTGATATAGATTAATGAAGATGTGAGAGGGGATAGCACCCTGAGAGTAAAAGCATCTGTCTTTTCTTCCAGGTGGCCAGTTTACAAAAGTGTTAAGGCTCCAAGTATGCTTGGACTCACTGACATAAGAAGGGCAATGAGGGGGCGCCTGGGTGGCTCAGTGGGTTGGGCCGCTGCCTTCGTCTCAGGTCATGATCTCAGGGTCCTGGGATCAAGCCCCGCATCGGGCTCTCTGCTCAGCAGGGGAGCCTGCTTCCCTCTCTCTCTCTCTGCCTGCCCCTCTGCCTAATTGTGATCTCTGTCTGTCAAATAAATAAATAAAATATTTTTTTAAAAAAGGGGCAATGGGGCATCTGTATCTTAACAAGGTCAGGATCTTTAGTTTGACTTAGGGTCAGTGTGCCCGGTCTTTAAAAGCATCACTTCAGAAAAGTCTAGAAGGCCATCGCCAAAAAACTGTTGTAGTCTATTCCAAGGAATAAAAATCTGTGCCACAATGGGGAAAATAGTACAGGGAATTTTTATGTCACAGTGAGGTCATTTATTCTTTTTAGCAAAATGAAGAATGCAATCTCTATTGCAGTGTTTTTCACTGTCTGCTTAACTGTGCTGAGCATTTAAAATAGCTTATTTAATCTTCACCGCCATCCCACGAGGGACATAACACAACCTCCCCATTCTACAGATGCAAAAACGGAGACGTAGGGCAGGTATGTAAGTTGCTTGAGTCAACACAGTGGGGATGGTGATGATGATGAAACCTCTAGAGTCTTTTTTTTTTTTCATCTGTCCCCTCTGTCAGGGCTTCGCCTCATCCACGCGATCTTCAATTAACTCCTAGACTGGGATGATTTCCCAGAACTTACAATAAGACACCTTATTTTTGTTACTGTTTTGCCCCCTTCCGACACGACATAACCTCCTTCTTCTCGGGCTGTGCTTTTGTGACACCAGGCTAATTATGTGTTTGAAACTGGAGAATGTGTGTTTTATTTCCACTCAACTTGTGCATCTAGAAAGATGTGGACATGATGAAAGGGAGCCAGCCTACAGAGAGATATATGCAGAAGTGGCTAAATTGAGGTAGCTTTTTTAACTGATTAAAAGAGATCCAACCCTTTGACTTTCCATCTTTTGAATGTAGGAAAATAAAGATGGGACAATAACTTCAAAATCTCAAAATCTCAGGTCTGGTTCGTCATTGATGCAAATGTAAAAAGCAATTGAACTGAATTGATTTATTTATGGAGAACTTTGTAGAATTCTCGGCTTCCTTTTACTCACCCCAGCATGATTTTCTTTCACTTTTGGCTACTGAAAAGAGCTGAGGTGGCACTTCAGGTAGAATGTTGCAAAGGGTCTCTACCACCTGGGTCATTAAAAAATGAACACAGCTGCTGAAAAGCATGCTGAGGAGCGTGACAAAGTTGAAATCCAGAGTCCCCAAATGCATTCTTTTGCACCTGAGCACTGAGCTTCCCATTTGAAATCCATTTAAGCCAATAAAATTCAGTTGAGTCTTCTAGAGGGAAAAATGCACTGACATAGAATCAATATGTTTGAAATTTTTCTTCAACTGGAAGTTTTTGGATTGGAGGCAGTGCATACTAGTCATGAGGTGAGTCTGTGAAACGCTGCATTTTATTTCCTCCAGTGAGAGAGAACAGATTATGAGTGATGGAAATGTTATGAGAAGATAGAACCCAGTGCAGAATTCCATTGCTATATTTCACCAAAATGCAGAGGGATCTAAAAAAATGAACAAAGAAACAAAACAATCCATCACAAAATGGGAGGGCTAAGAGTTAAAGTTTGAGATGTTGATACCATATTGACTTCTCGGTGTGATTGGCTATGTCTAATAAGCAATACGTTTTGAGCTCTCCACCTCCCGCCCTCATGTAGACACCCAATTAATTAAAAAGAATTCAGCAGGTAGCACACAATAAAATGTTTCCAAAATGTTAGTCATTTTTGTCAGAGGCGAGCTTGGAAACTTATTGATTCTCTATTACTTCTTTTTCTTGCTCTTAAAAAAATAATAATTGGGTGGTTTAATCAGAAAGTGTGGTATTTAGAGCCAGTCAGGATGAAGACATTTAAATCAATCTGCTTTTTCCAAGAGTATTTATGAGGATTCTAAATATATTAGAGCTACCAAATGAGCACTTTTACTGTAACGAAATATGTTGTGCTCAGCCATAGTGCTCATCAAATACAGGCTCTTCCTTAAAACTGAACTTAAAGACAGTTTTATGAAGCGTGTTGTATTTCAGTCTCCATCTGCAAGATACAGCTTTCTTCGCAGAGGTGATCAAATTCAAAGTAAATAGCAGTAGAGATTGTACTTTATCTTGCCCATGTTTCCTTCTGTCTTTTCTTTGGCTATGGATTTGTCTACTTAAACATGTTGATCATTAAGAGCTTAACAATGATCTATTAAGTAAGGGGAAAGCTGCTGGTATAAGGCGTAATGAGTCTGGAGTAGTCTTGATTCTGTCATCAAACTTTCTAAGCTGGTATACAAATAGAGCCAGTGGTCCTGTTCTGTACTAGAGTAAGAAAATGGAATCAGTGAGGAATTTGAGCTTTTGATACGAGTACAAGAAGGGCTAAATCCTCTAAGAGAGGTTCTTGGTCATCAGTGTATCTTTAAATGTTTAAAGATTAGGGACGAGTCGAAAATGGAAACACCTCAGTCTTTCTACTCTGCTGACTAATGGATCTGCATAATTAATATATTTTACAGTGGTCATTTTTTTTTAACACAGATTCTAGCCAAAAGTACTAGTGGAAAATTATTCTGGGGGCATTGTGAAACACGTTCCAGTACAGTTTCTGGAAAGCTTATTCCCAGCACAGGGTAAGCTTTCATTGTGGAGTTTTGGGTTGGCCTGTATAACTGGATAATCGTGACATTATGGTCCTTTGGGGGACTGATGTGTTGGGCACAAAAGGTTGGGTTTTTTTAAGGTTTTATCTATTTATTTGACAGAGAGGGAGATCACAAGTAGGCAGAGAGAGGGGGAAGCAGGCTCCTGAGCAGACAGACCAATGTGGGGCTCGATCCCATGACCCTGAGATCACGACCTGAGCTGAAGGCAAAGGCCTAACCCACTGAGCCACCCAGGCACCCAGGTTTTTATTGATAGTCCCTGCGTGACCTCTTTCAGCCTTGCTTACTGAATCTTTAAGTCCTTCCAAATTATCACACATTGTCTCAGTGTAGACTTTCTGGCAAAGATATGATGCATATTTCAGGCTTATTTTATTTCTGGTATAATATGGCCTTATGAATGTTTATATGCAATATGAATTATTACTGCAAGGACTTTTTAAGTCACCATATTGACATCTACCTTTCAGTGATGAACCCATATATCTTTATCTGGCTTTGGATCGCTGCCACAACAGAGAAAAATGGACACAGTTTTTCAAAACCTAAGGTTTTCAAATTGCCTTCCTGTGAAATTGGATGGTTGAAAATTTTTTAATCGAAAATTTTAAAAAGTTATTTGGGAGAAGATTTGAGGGAAGAATTGGAACACTGATTTCACCAGGCTCTCCTTTCATTCATCATATATTTAAGGATGCCTGCTGTGTACCGGGCACCAGGCTAGGTATGGGAGATGTATAATATTTTCACTCCCTGAATTAAATGCCTTTTATTTTCCATTTTCTCAGCTAAACCTGGTTTCTATTTCATGGCCCAGGATGTGTCTTCCTAAAAGCATAATTGAACTGTTTTAGCAAGATGTTTCCAGGAAATATGTGCTTTTGGTCCTATTGTTTCATGCCCAGAGAAGGAGTAGGAATGAATCCATTTATTTATAGATGTGATTACCGTGTGGCTGAAATGGATGGTTTGAAGGGGGTTGCTAGAAGAGTTCATGCAAAGCTTGTGTCTTAAAAGCATTATTTCTTGTTCCTAGACATTCTCAGATTTGATAGGCTGTGCTCATTCTTGCCTAGTGTTAGGGGTGGAGAGAAAGGGATCAAGCTTCAACAGGGCAGGAAAGAAAAGAAGACAAAGCATAAACTGAGAGGAAACCTAGAAGAATTAAGATTTTCCATGACTATCTGAATTAGATTTAACTTACATTATCTGGTTCTCCATCTGGTACCCATCTATTCAACAAACGTAGGTAAGTAGATAAGTAGATAGATAGATGGATAGATAGATAGTGTCCACATTACGCCAAAGGAGGTGCTAGATACTAGGGCACAGGAATAAACAAGATATACTAGTTTCTCAACTCATGCAAATTCTAATAAACCAGGATTTCTCAGCCTCAACACTATTAACATTTTGGCCCAGATAATTCATTGATGTGGGGGGTTCTTTTATGCACTGCGGAATGTTTAGCATCATGCCCGGCCTCTATCCACTAGATGTCAGTAACAACCCCCCCCCACCGCCACCACCACTACCACCAATTGTGACAACCAAAATTATCTCCAGACAATGCCCATTAACCTCTGGTTTAGAATCACTAGGCAAGAAACTTAGTGATCGTTAGTGATCATCATCTGCTTTGATCAATACTTCCCATTTCATTTCTACTTTTCTTACTTTTGGATGCTTTGCTTCATGGTTCACCCCAAGATTCTGTATACATTCTGTATAACTTGCCTAATGAAGACAAAAAAGATAGCTGTATGTGAAAATCACTATTATTATCCCTTCTATATAACACTTTACTACATTCACTTGGCTTACATTGTCTCATTTGATTCCAGCAATCAACAAATGAGGCAGTGTTAGAATATTATAAACTTAGAACGGATGAAAAAAATGGACATTTAGAATGGCTATATGCGATTAATGATGACCAGAATCTGGATCACACTCACATTCACTGTCTAAAAATCCAGTGTTTTTCTAACGAATTATAACATTTAATAGAAAAAAAAAGGTAAGTATATTTAAAGCCCGCCTTTTTCTCTTTGAGGCTATTTTGGAAATAAATGCAGTATTGTAGTGGATGGAAGGCCCACGGCTTGACTCCTTACTCAATATTTATTAGCTGGGAAGTTTGGGGCAGCCCATTTACACTCTTAGAATTTCCCTGGTAGTTCAGGGAATACAGAGTGATACATTGCAAAAGCCAGAGAAAGCCCTAGAGATCAGTCTGGTGGAGTGGGTAGGGCCCAGCTTTTGAAGTCAGATGGACCTACTGTATGAGTCAGCATCCCAGCAGGAAAAGATGACACTCTCAAAACATCTGACCTCTTCCTGATGACTGTAAAATATTAAAACTTAATTTCTTTAAGTCTGAAAATTGAAGCCCCAGGAGGTGAGTGAAGGTTCTTAAGATCTTATGGTGAATTTGGTGCAGAAGGAAGACAAAAGCAGAACTTAATGTTCTTCCATACAAATGACCTGAAAAATCGTTTCAAATGGAGAAAGCTCAGTTTATGGTTTTGGCACATACTGAAAATGTGCATGTTCTGGGTTATTGCCAGATGTCTAGGTGCCTGAGATAGGTCCCTAGTTCTTTTAGTGGAGTATACTCAAGAATCTTCGGGGTGAATGTAACCATATTTCTGGCCTCATTAGAAGCCACAGATGCGTGGAGTACCTTGATGGACCTTAAAAGAGTGAAAGACATTGAGAACACCTGAAAGACAGGTGGTAATTCGCCATGGCACTCATCACACAGGCTCCTGAGCTTGAATAGATGCATGACTTTCCCAGGAGAGGGGCTCATATTGTACCTGTGCCCATATCCTTGTTTAAAGGTATCTGTAAGTATTGAGGCACTTGGCGCATTTGCCAAGATTAAAGACTTTTTAAGCATTTTGTTCTGGCAGAATGCCCATCAAGAAAACTTCTGCCTGCACTATCTTGGAGAACTGAGTTGGAATGAGAGGAAATAAGTCAGAATCCTGGCTCTGCCACTTTTGCTCCTTTAGGCCATTCATTTGCCTGCTCTGTGCCTCAGTCTCTTCATCTGTAAAACGGAAATAAGGCTTCTTCTCCCTAGAGTTGCAGAGAGGATTGCTGTCAGAGACAACATAGGAAAGCCTTGTTGAGACCATGCAGGCCTAAACACTGTTGTGTCTCTCTATTCTCCTTGTCATCATTTCCTTCCTTGGGCAGTCAAAGGCCATTTTGCTATCAGTTTTCAGTCCATGCCCTAATGAGTGCATGAGGTAGGGGAAATGTTTCCCAGTTTACCAGGAAAATGACTGCAGTTGTGGGATGTGTCTAAAGTTGTCTGAAAATGCTTTGTTGGGCAATTCCATCTCAAAGGGAGATTCATGTCCATATTATAAATCGCAGAGATGGTGTCATCACTGAAGAATAACTATAATAAAACCAAATGCCATGTGGGTAAAGCAATTCCCTGTGATCAGCTCATCTTTTAAAAAGCCCATGAATTTTCCTTTCTACTCCTTTGGAACCTTTTCACCCCCTTCCGTCCAGGCATAACCCATTTGCTGTGGTGGGTGGGAGAGGGTGTGGATGTGACCTCTGATGTTGGTGCGCCATGTTGTAACACTGTGTGACTTTAACCCTCTCCTCTCTCAGTGTGATCCCAGAAGCTCCTCAGGAGAATTCACAAATGCAGATTTTCTCCTCCCTGAGGACCCCTCGGAGGTCAGGGAAAGCCTCTCAATACCTGCCCTGGGTTCTTTGTTAGCTCTCCATGCAGAAAATTCAAAGGTTCCTCATTTCCCGTATCTTATTTACCTCAAAGCACCTCCTGACCCATCTGATCAGAAACTTCGGTTAGCTCGTATTTTTTTCCCAAGACCATTATCTGCTGGCAGATCTTCCCAGACTCCTTTCCCTCAGCTCACTTTTTCACTCCACAGTGGCATTTATAAACTCCTCATCCTCCGAGGTATTTGGAAAACACTCCAAACCTGCCCCCAGACCAGTTCCCCAGGATAATTTTTTTCTCCGTCTCCCACTGCCTCTACCTTCTAGGAGAGTGTTTCTCAAACTTTTTTCCTGTGGATCGCTTCTGGAAGGGAAGGATTTTTTTTTTTTTTTTTTATACTGATTCACTCATTCACTTGTTCATACATTCATTCATTTATGCAATCTACAGCATTTATTGAGCAGTGATGGTGTGTCAGTCTCGGTGTTAAGAAGGGAGTTGAGGGAAATTGGGGGGGAGATGAACCATGAGAGACTATGGACTCTGAAAAACAACCTGAGAGTTTTGAAGGGGCGGGGGGTGGGAGGTTGGGGGAGCCAGGTGGTGGGTATTATGGAGGGCACGCATTGCATGGAGCACTGGGTGTGGTGTAAAACTATGAATTCTGTTACGCTGAAAAGAAATTAAAACAAACAAACAAAAAATTGGGGGATACAGAAAGGCACCTAGCTGGCTCAGTTGGTACAACATGCAACTCTTTTTTTTTTTTTTCTTTAAAGATTTTATTTTTATTTATTTGTGAGAGAGAGAGAACAAGCCGGAAGGAAGAGGTTGAAGCAGAGTCCCTGCTAGCAGGGAGCCTGACATGGGGCTCCATCCCAGAACCCTGAAATCATAACCTGAGCTGAAGGCAGATGCTTAACCAACTGAGCCACCCAGGTGCCCCAGCAACATGCAACTCTTAATCTTGGGGTCATGGGTGGGAGTCTCATGTTGGCTGTAGAGATAACTTAAAAAATCGTTAAAAAATTTGGGATACAGAGGTGACTAAAACAGATGTAGACCCTACTCTCCCAAGATTTGCAACCTAATGGGAGGAGAGTCATTTTAAAAATCCCTCTAAAGTGATTTAATTACCATTGTAGTAAGTGCTAAAAGCTAAGCCATCTTTGGGTACTAATTATGTGACAGGCACAACTCCAAGTGTTTTATGCATATTAATTCACTTAATCATAGTGACTCTTTGAAGGAGTTAAAAGGAGGAAGGATTAGAGCCCATAAAATCCTGAAGGACATGGGATCCTTTTAGAAGTCTAGGGATATTGAATGAGGGTCACACAATAGGACAACATGATAAGAGACCATGTAGCTGACACTTAGGCAGGACTTGCTGCATTCCCAGCACTGTTCTCTCCACCTCACAGAGACTGAACTACCACAGAAGCATGATGAGGAATCACTATTATTATTTTAAGGATGGGGAAAAGGAGACATGTAGAGCCTGAGTCACTTGTCCAAGGTCACACATTTCATAAGTGGTGATTCTGAGACCTGAGCCTGGGCTCTTACACACTAGGTTAACCTGGAAAAAGGTGATTAAGACACTCCTTATTTGGTGCATATCCTGGAAAATGTTGGTAAAATGGGGGAATGTGTATCTGAGTAGGAAGAGCAATGACCCTTGTTGAAGTGAAATGGAACTTGGGGGGCCTAGGAATGTGGAATCCTTAGCCTTTAAGCATAGTGCAAGGGTGGACAGAGACCAGCAGCATGGCCTGGGAGCTTCTTGGATGTGGAGAAGATTGGGTTCCACCTCATATCTACTGAGTATCAGATTCTACATTTAGATGAACTCTAGCTGAATTTACATGCTCAGTTAAGTTTTAGAAACTCATCTGTAAAGTAAGTTAAAAGATTGGGCTTCTAGCTCTGGTTTTGATGCCAAATGACCAGTTGTTGGAGCTGCCCAGATTTTCTTTGCTCTGTCTCTTCAGTGGAGATGACCTCAACCCTCCTCATGGATGTTATCACATTCCCACCACCCCCTGCCAGAAGAATTAGAACTGTTGGGAAAAAAGATTCTGTAGAAACTCTGAGTCTCTTTAACTTCCAAAATCTTTTTTGCCTGGTGTCGTCTGTCCATGGACCATTTACATCAGAATCACCTGGGGAGTTTATTATAAATGATGTTTAGATACAAAGTAGACTTCTCAGAGCAGCAACAAATGCCAAAACATAGTGTAATGTCTTTAAACACTAGGAGAAAATGACTGTCAGATTAGAAGTGAAGCTTCCTCTTACGGTATTTATCCAGAACAAGGATGCAATAAAGACATTATCAGACAAACAGTAAATCACATTTAACTTTTACCTTTAACTAATCCTTTTTTTGGGAGGAACTATCGGTGTAGAATGTGTACTTTGAATCTATCCAAACCTTGGGTTCAGATTCTGGCTCCCTTTCCCCACTAGCTGTGTGACTTTTCATCCAGTGATTTCCATTTCTTGAATTCCAGTTTTCTCATCTGAAGTTGGGAAAGAATTTTCACCACAGGGGAAGGAGGGTCTGTTGTGTGGTCTTCGATAGTATTTATAAGCATGTGACACCTAGTATCAAACTAAATAAGTCATTAAGAGTTATTATTGGTTGTTAAACAAAATGAAATTTCACAGAGTTACTCTCAGACTATTTATAATATCATGACATAATTATGAAATTATAGTTTTGTTGCTATAAATAGAAACCTACTTTGAAAATTTTAGAAGTGATGTTTAATTTAATTTAGCATGTGTATCTTATCATTTCATTCATTCATTTATTTGGTCGTTCAACACATATTATTTAAGATTCTAGTAAATGCATGGAACTTTTCCAGTCACCAGAAATGCAGGAGTGTTATATGTTACTCAGAGAGTTGGAGATGGGGGGCAAAAACAAATAATAGAAAATGTTAGATCATGGTAAGAGCTATGGAGAAATAGCAATCCGATAGAGGAGATGTAATTTTTTCAAACCCATATATTTTTTAAAGATTTTATTTATTTATTTGACAGACAGAGATCACAAGTAGGCAGAGAGGCAGACAGAGAGAGAGGGGAAAGCAGGCTCCTTGCTGAGCAGAGAGCCCAATGCGGGGCTCGATCCCAGGGCACTGGGGTCATGACCTGAGCCGAAGGCAGAGGCTTAACCCACTGAGCCACCCAGGTGCCCTTCAAACCCATAGTTTTATAAATTAAATTAAACAGTAAATTTATTTTTTAAAGGTTTTATTTACTTATTTGAGAGAAAGAGAATGAGAGAGAGAGAGAGCATGATAGGTGGGTGAGACTCCCTGCTGATCAGGGAGCCCTATATGGGACTCAATCCTGAGACTCCAGGATCTTGACCTGAGCCGAAGGCAATTGCTTAATCAGCTGAGCCACCCAGGCACCCCTACACCGTAAATTTATTGAGAGAAGCCTACAGCAAGGCTTTAGGATTGCAATGCTTTAGGAGTGCAAATAGCTATTTTTCATCCTTGTGAGTTTTCAGATTTTCTCTCTAGGTTTTCTTTAAAATCTGGAGTCACCCTATTTGAAGGATTTAAATGGACTCAAGTCTTGATGACTCACTGGGGCCACCTTTCCATCTTCCCACAGAATTGTAGGTGCATGGCACTGAACGCATAATTCCATGTGATATAACAATAACTCCAGGAAACAAATAGATTAATTGTATTTTGAGTTTTCCATCAAGTGAAATAAACTGTGGCTTAGAAAGTTCATTTTCAATTGACCAAAGATTTAGTAAGGGCAAGTAGTGATGTGAAGAGTCAAGCCTAGGTTTTCTGTCCCCAAATTCAACATGAACTCTACCATAGAACCTCACTTTATTTGACTTTATTTAATTAAATAATTTTAATTAATTAAATTTTTTTATTTAATAAAGAGAAAGAGAGAAATTCTTTAGTTTATGTAATAAAGAGAAAGAGAGAAACTCACTTTATTTAATCCCTAAAAGCCTCATAAAAGAAAGATCGGGCTCCAAGACAGGAATGGGTCTATATGATGTCATTGCTCTGCATTATGGGGACTTGTCAAAGTTATTTTAGGTTTAAACTATTACCATTGTCTAAATATGATGGTATTAAGGATGAAAGTGGAATAAATAATAGAATGGCAAATAGAATTTATGAGCCATGGAACATCAGCTTCAAAACAATTATGCATATATTAAAACACACACACACAACCTGTTAGGCTATTACACAATTTTCCAAACCAATTTTACTTAAGGTTTAGAACAGGCTTTTAAAGCATTTTATTGCTAATATCTCTTTTATTTAATACCCTCTGATTTCAATATGGGAACAATTTTATTCTTATTGGCTCAAAATTGAAATTATATCTTAATGAATTCTATCAGCTAAGTGTCCAAATGCATCTTAAAGATGTAACATCCCTCCTCATTATGCCACTAGTCCACAAACAATACTACAATCTAATAATGAAAATGTTGGAGACAATACATAAAAGAGAAAAAATATCAGAGCTGGAGCTAATTATGAACTCTTCCAGCACAATGAGAACACAACTGGGCTCCAGTGGAGCAATGTTCACCCCTAGACTCTAGTAATCTCTACACCCAATGTGGCGCTCAAACGCACAACTCTGAGATCAGAAGTCCACCTCTAGATTCTAGAATGGCTTCTGCAGTGTGGTCTCCTGGGCTGTCTCACAGGGGCAGGGTGTTAAGGTAGGACCACTTATAAACCTGGGCCTCTCTTCGCATGTTTGTCCCCTACATGAGGTCATCACTCTCCATGCTAAGAATGTGTTCTTTAACGTGCCTCAGAGTCTGTCTCCATGAGTTATCTGAGGCTATGATGTGCATGCTCAGAGCCCCCTTGTTTTCCTTCTCTCAAGGTGAGAATTAGCTTCCTGGTGAATTCCTCGGTGCCGATAGGATAGTTTTCAATTTCAATCAGTTATGCTCTTTATTCTACTAACTCCATTCTATTGAATTGATATTTCCACTTAGAATGGCTCTTTGTTACTATTTCATTTTTCTTCCTTAAGGTCTTAACAGGTCACTGTTTTCCTCGTTAAAACTTAACGACAGCTAAGAACTTAGCAATGAGCATAGCACCAAAAGCACAGAAGGTACATTTTAATGAGCTCTTTGGTGATGTTTCTTGAATCTGCTAAAACAAATTAGGTCAAATAAGATTGAAGTGAGCTTCAAGTGCTTCAACATCTAAGAAACCGACTTTATCACGTAGAAAACAGGAAGAAGTGAAAAGGACCTGAAGAATAAGAAAGTCATTAAATTCCCATACTTTATAGAGGGTCAGAAGTCTCAGTGTAGCAAATTCTAATTTGTATTACCTAAGAGGGTAGGAAAAGGTCCTCTGAACAACTACACAAGCCCACAGAGCTCAAACCATATACAGGACACATTGAATATTTAGCAAACATTTGTCGAGGAAGAGAGAAGTCTCCACGACCTGACTGGGTTCCTGCCTGGCAAATGGAAGCTTATATAATTACCACTCCTGACTGATGCTCTGATTGTTACTGATAACATCTGACATGATAAATTTGATATTAACTTGTTCCTCTTGCCTTTGTTCACTCTCAATGGTAGAATTGTCAACCCACTTCTTATGAATCATTCTCTCTTTTCAAGACCCTCAATTAATTTTCTTCTTACCTTGTCTCCTGATCCTAATTATGCATGCACCTTTTGTGAAAATCAGGGTATTTCGGGCATTAAAACTTTGTTTGCTTTTGATACATGATGAAGTAGTTGAATTGTTGCTTTAATAAAATCTTGTAAAATCTGCAAGGTTAATTCTTCCTTGAATTTATGTGATTTACTTAGATAGATAGCACTGTCGTCTGCTTGTCTCTCTTCTCTCTTCCATCCTCTGTCTCTCTTTCTCTTTCTCCCTCTGTCTCTCTCTCAGAGTTTCTGTGTCAGTTAGGTTTCGTTGCATGACAGACTACCCCAAAATTTAATGGTTTGAAACCACACTATTTATGTAGCTCAAGATTCTGTAAGTCAACGATTTGGCCAGAGCTCAGCTCAGTAGTATGTCTGCTTGTCTTTACCGGGCTCAGTCATCATGGCATTTATAGTCATTTTCTGTTTTTTTAAGGTGGGGGGTAGGCTATTTCCCAGTTGGGAAAATACGGATGACTGGACAACTTCTCTCTCTCAGCATTTAGGAGGCTAGCTTGTTCTCATGGTAATCTTGAAGTTCCTAAAGAGAGAGCATGAAAGCTGCAAGCCCTTTCAAGGCTTAGGCTTGATATTAACAGAAAGTCACTTTTTATCATATTCTACTGCTTGAGGCAAGTCATAAGGTCATCACAGATTCAAGGGATGGGGAAAGAGACCCCACTTTTTGATGGGAGTAGAAGCAAAGAATTATAGCCATTTTTGCAATCTATCCAGTACTCAACTATCATTTTATGACCGTGTCCTTTAAATCTTGAATCTAGTTTCCTTATCTCACTTGCAGAATATGCTTACTTGATTATCACAATCTCATCTGAATTTGTTCTCTTCAAAACAGACCTACCTATTGTCTCCCTTTTCTCATAACCCATTTCTGGAACTAAAACTGTCCCTTTTCCAGGCTCTTCACTGAAAACCCTATAGTCCTTTCACACTCTCCTTTCTCCGCCTTCTTTATAGGCAAAACTGTCGAATTCTGTGAGAATCCTTCCGAAGTATCTCTTAGTCTCTCCTCCACACCACTCAGATTTCTCTCTGATCTCCTTGTTCTTCCATCCAAAATATCCAGCACACTCTCCCCCTATCTCTTCTCTCTCCTCTTAGGAAACTTCAGTGGCTCCCCCACATCTTACTACACCAAGATCAAGCTTCTCTGCCACAACCTACTTTCTGATTTGGCCCCAGATTTACCTGCCTAGATTTACTTCCACTATCTACCAGTTTGAATTTTCATAATCCAGTGAAATGAGACACTTCACTCACTCCAAACACTCCTTAATTGCTTCTGTTTCTTTCTTTTTTTTTTTTTTAAGATTTTATTTATTTATCTGACAGACGGAGATCACAAGTAGGCAGAGAGGCAGGCAGAGAGAGAAGGAAGCAGGCTCCCTGCTGAGCAGAGAGCCCAATGCGGGGCTCTATCCCAGGACCCTGGGATCATGACCTGACCGAAGGCAGAGGCTTTAACCCACTGAGCCACCCAGGTGCTCCTGCTTCTGTTTCTTTATTCACACTATGTTTTTCTCCATTTTTAAAATTATTTATTTATTTATTTATTTTGCCTTTTAAACTCTAACCACATTTGGACTAAGACCTTCCTTTCTATATAGTAGCCAAAAGGCAATGGTCACAATGATTTCTCACTTCGCTGTTGTTTAGTTTCGTGTTTAGCCAGCACTATGTAATTTGCTTTGCAATTATGTTTTAGTCTACATGATCCTAATACACATGTCCACTAGTGTTGTCCTCTCCAGCTAAGTTTGTTAGCTTCAAAATAAAGAAACACATTACATCTATCTTCCTTTTGGATTTTCCAGATTTCATAAGACATGGTATGGGCAAAATAGATAATCAACAAAAAGTTATTATATTGAATTAAATCTCTAACTTCATTTGATTACCCCCTTTGAGAAGATCATTTTTCTGTCATTTGAGGAGGAGGAAACTCTTTGTGATTTATCAATATCACATAGCCTAATGCTTAAGGGACCTGAATGTAAATACAAGTTCCTAAACTGATCTGAACTGATTCAGTGCTCTTTACATGGACTCTATAACATCTTAATTCTGACAGAATGATTTCTACTACCAAGCTATAGGAAAATGTTGTATTCTCTCATTCGACAAAGTCATCCTGGACACCTCCTTCACCCACTATCATCCAACTCAGATCTAAATCCTGACAATGTTGCCTCCCGAGTATCCCTCAATCTGTATACTTCTCTCCATCTTCACTCTTATCCCCCTCTCTCCCTTGAACTATTGCAGCTTCCCACAAAAGGTCCTGCTATTCTTTACTCTTCTTCTCACATATTTCCTCCATGCCCTTCTCCACATAGCAACAAGAGAGCTCTTTTCTAAATTCAAGTCTTCTTATCCAGCTCCCCTGCTTAAAATGTTCCATTAAATTCCCATTGTTGCTAGGTTAAATGTCAGTATCCTTATCAAGACCTGTAAGACCGTGAAGCATCTAGCCCCCTTGTGCCTCTCCAGATCATGTCTTCCCAAAATGTCCCTGATTGAATGGCTTCATTCAGCTCGGAAGCTTCACATATTCCATTCCCTCTGCCTACTCTGACAGGTGCATCATCCACTTTTACATATCCTTCAGTCAACTCAAGTTATTTTGGAGATTATTTCATTAATGTCCCCCTCTTCCATCCAATTTTGTAAGTTCCTTGAAGACAGAAGACCTCTGTTTATGCTCTTTAATGCATTTACTGAGTGTAGCAGCGTCTGGTGCGTATTATACATTCAATAAATAACATCCATTTGAATGAGTAAATGGACAAAGAAGTAAATGAATGAATGAATAACTGTCTCTGTTCCACCCCTGTGCTCATGTGTAAATGTGCATGAGACACTTTTCCTGCCCTCCAGAGCTTATATTTTGATTAGGAAAGGGAAGTATGTAAATTATGAAGCATAGAGGTTCTAGTAGAATTTTGAAGACAGAGGGATGAATTTCCCCTGTGGCAGAAGGAAGAAAGGACAGGAATGTATACTAGTTTACTATTGTCACAATTACTACACATTGCCACAAACTCAGTGACTTAAAACAAGTTTATCTTAGAGTTCTGGAGGTAAGAAGTCCTAAAATCAAGGTGTCAGCAGGACTGCATTCCTTCTGAAGACTCTCAGGGAGAGTCTTTTTTTCCTTGCTTTTTACAGTTTCTAAAGGCTACTTAAATTCCTTGGCTTGTGGCCCCTTCTTCCATCTTCCAAACCAGTAGCCTGTTCAGCCATCTTTAAATCAGTCTCTCCCCTGCCCCCATCTATTTTTGTCACCACATCTCCTTTTCTGACTCTGAGCTATCTGCCTCTTTCTTTCTTTCTTTCTTTCTTTCTTTTTTTAATTAACATATAATATATTATTTTCTTCAGGGGTAGAGTTCTGTGAATCATCAGTCTTACACATTTCACAGCAGTCACATAGCACATACCTCCCCAATGTCCATAACCCACCCACCCTATCCCTCCCCACCCAACCCCTCACCAACCCTCAGTTTGTTTCCTGAAATTAGGAGTCTCTTATGGTTTGTCTTCCTCCCCAGTCCCATCCTGTCTCATTTTTTCCCTCCCTACCCCCCAGAACTCCCCACCCTGCCTCTCAAATTCCTCATACCAGAGAGATCATATGATAATTGTCCTTCTCTGAGTGACTTATTTTGCTTAACATAATACCCTCTAGTTCCATCCATGTTATTGCGAATGGCAAGATTTCAGGGTTTTTTGATGGCTGCATAGTATTCTGTTGTATATATACACCACATCTTCTTTATCCATTAATCTATTAATGGATATCTATGTTCTTTCCATAGTTTGTCTATTGTGGACATGGCTGCTATAAACATTCGGGTGCACGTGCCCCTTTGGATCACTACATTTGTTTCTTTAGGGTAAATACCCAGTAGGGTGATTGCTGGGTCATATGATAGCTCTATTTTCAACTTTTTGAGGAACCTCCATACTGTTTTCCAGAGTGTATCTGCCTCCTTCTTATAAGACCTTTGTGAATGCACTGGACCCACTCAAAATAATCCAGGATAACATCATCTCAGGGTCTGATTTAATTGCATCTGCAAAATTCCTTTTACCATGTAAGATAATCATATGGCGGGAGATTAGTACATGAGCATCTTTTGGGGAAGGTCATTATTCTGTCTACCACAAAATTATGAAGTGATATAAGAATGGTTTTGTGAAGAAAGGATAAGAATGGCTCTATGAAGAAAGGACACTTGATTGAGTCTGAAAGACAAAGATGGGGAAGGCCCTCTAGGAAAGACAGCAGCATAGATAGAGCTTATAGACAAAGAATAACCAAGATTTTTTTGGTGGGGGAGTGTAGTTTTAAGTAATTCCTTGTTCACTGAAGACAATGAGAAATGAAGCTGGAAAGGCAAAGACCTAAAGGCATAAGTCTTGCATGCTGTTCTAAGGAAGTTACTTTAGTTACTTTATGTGGTAGGCAGTAGAGAGTCACTGAATGGTGGTAGGTGGGGAAATGGAGGCACCATAGTAAAACTTGCATTCTGGGAAGATCACTCGTGCAGCAGAATAGAACCTGGATGTCCTGCAACAAGGCTAGAGGCAGGTACAGCTGTTGGGACACTTCTCCATTACCCTGGGCAAGAGATGGTGGTGGCCTGGGCAAAGATAGCAGCAGGTGAATAGAGAAGGGGACACAGCTATGGCCATTATTAAGAATACAGAACGAGCAAGTGAGGTAACTGAATGAGATGAGAGAAAGAATAATTCAGGATGGCTTTCAGGGTTTTGACTCTGATCATGGGACAGAAAAAGGTACCATGGGTTGAGTCTATCTCAAATGAGGCTATTCCCATGGGTTCAAAGAGTCACCCTAAAAGGAATACAGCCTTTATATGCTCATTAAGTTGAGTATCCTAATGTCACAGTGGATTGATTTGTTGTTTCATTCCCAGTGCTTCACTGGACTTGCAGCATTTAGAAATGAGAACAATAAAATAATCATAACCATTAAGGAGACCTACTTCCTATGAAGCAATCTCTACATTACCCAGCTCTTTCCACTTCCCTCTGGCATTTGTCTATCAGTCCTTTCCAAGGCACAGAAACATATCAACCAATAAAAGCCAAATAAATGTAACAGCTTCCTCCTTTCACTTGAGCAAGTCTGTTGGCTTCTTACATCTTTGTTCTGGCCTTTTTCTGGACTTGTGTCAAAACACAGCTTCTAACCCTTTCCCCCGAGACCACTGGTTCTATAAGGATTTCAGATTTCAGTTCAGCATCTGCCAAATACAATAGTAAGTCTGAATGAGATCAAAAGGAGCTCAGGTTCCTCTAAGTTCTAATCCAAAGGCAAGCTCTGCTTGTCTTCAAATGCTTTAAGGCATGGATGAGATTCAAGAAAAAGAAGATGTCTCCCACATGAAAAAATGTTCATCATCACTAGCCATCAGGGAGATTCAAATTAAAACCACATTGAGATACCACCTTACACCAGTTAGAATGACCAAAATTAGCAAGACAGGAAACAACGTGTGTTGGAGAGGATGTGGAGAAAGGGGAACCCTCTTACACTGTTGGTGGGAATGCAAGTTGGTGCAGCCACTCTGGAGAACAG